>JABUQX010022896.1:0-35479 GCA_015478945.1 Trachelipus rathkii
GCGTAACAGCAGTCTTTGTACACGACTCTCTCACACGAAAACCAACGTCAGACTCTCTCGAATAATACGATACATTCTACTATATACTACAATAATTCAGGGCTTATCAACAGGTGGCGCGTTTGCCCTTTCAACCTACTTACTATTTATACAATATTTGAAATAGATTTTAAATGCTTGTTTTCCTCTTTTATCTATACGACAAATTAAAAGTAATGTATAGTATAATTTGGAGCTGGTATAGAAATTACCCTCCTGCCGAGGCAAGGATTATTTATTACATGAAATATTTTAAGAGGGTTCTTGTGACAGTTGATTTTAAATAAAAACATGCGTTTAAATTCGACGTTTTAACTACCTTCCTACAACATAAGATAAAACTATGTCCATAGAACAGATTCGTCATTCTTTCAAAATCTCCATTCATTTTCTTATGATCAGGTAAGCGTTTCAGGGAGGTATAAAACATGATATAAAAAAAAATAATTAAATTCTAAGACTAAAATATATCCATCTGCAGCTCATTGAAACATCTACCATAAATTGCCAGCCATTTCAATGAAAGAATGGACACGAAAGTAACCTGAAAAACACTAATCAGAAAATGACAAATCATTACGGTTGGAAGAAGAGGAAGGAAGATTAAGGAATTCATCAGATACAGGAGTGCTATGAATAGGAGGTCCCTATTAGAAGAACGAAGAAACCGAGGACTCTGGTCCCGAATTCCCTTAAATAGCGGATATGGTTTGTAACTACTATCAGAAGTATCAGTTTCCGACTTCGATATATCTGAACTACGAAAAGATGAACTCTCATTATTATTATTAAAACCCGAAAATGAAGATTGGAAAGTACTATCAGAACGAGAAGTATTTCCTTCAGAGCGATTATGACTAAACTGATTCGGACTATATTTACTATCATTTTGAATGACGAATGGGACATCCAATGAAAAGAAGAAATTCGATATATGGAAGATTGTTTTCTTTCATGATTGGACAGGAATCTTATTTGCACTTCTTGCCATATTGGATGAGGAAACATTGACATTTTCTATCTCCGTCATTCTTGAGATTAAACCTTTCCGTTTTCTCGTTTACGCTCTATTATCTGAAATTGAACTTCTTAACTTTGATTAGATTTAATATGCAAACTTTCTCTTATTTTGGAGGAAAATTTGATCAAGAAATTAGGTCAGGAACAATTTGTAAGAATTAATCGCTAAGAACGCGATTCTCGTCCACTTTGCAAACATTGTAATATAAATCTGTTTCTTCTCCCCAAGATTCCGACAACCCTATACGGTCCGACCCATCGTTTGTGTAATTTCTTAGGTAATCCAGAAGGTTTTATATTTAATATGTACACACGACTACCCATGAGAATATCCCTATCCAGAGCTTTACTACGTTGTCTGGTTATGAATTTGTTCGTTTCATTCTCCAAATTTTCCTTTGCTATCTCACGAATCAAATTCGTACGTATTGCTAAGTCTTTTAGCTCTTCATGACTTGGTTGAAAATCTTTGTTTATACTAGAGAAAGGTGTGATGTAGTTATCTACATCGTAAGGTAAGCGTTTATTATACGAATAAAGAACAAAATGTGGACTTTCCCCTAACGTCTCATTGTAGGTGCTGTTCAAGCACAATTGAACGAATGGAAGGTAGGATGTCCAATCATTACCATGATCCTTGACATAACGACGTAAGTAATCTTTTACTTGAAGTAATCTTTTACTTGTAAATCACAACGTTCCACGTTGTTATCCTGAACAGGAGGAAAGGATTAGCGTTACACTTTGGCATCAATTTTTATGTCCTACGAGATCATAACGGGCTTTATCTCATTGATTGCGGTTTTATCGAGTGGACGTCATCAAGGTCATGCGTGTCTTTGCAGAGGCATTGGGCTAGGCTTTTCTCGTGCTGTCGGATAAGAAACTGTAGAGTGTGAGTGTAGATATGCATTTATGGAGGTTGGGGGGTGATTTGAAGCTTTTATAGTAGTCTCTTAAGAGGTTTGATGTTGCCATATGAAACACCATTTAAAGAAAGGTATGGACAGGTGCTAATGTGCGTAGCTTCAGGTGGTATTCGCGGGGGTTTTTTGTGTTTGTGTGTTTTTTGTGGGTCGGTGTATATAGGCTGTATATCCTTATATACACAGTAATGTAGTTGTAGAACTCCGTGTTTTTATTGAACATTTGAGAGAAGTGGTGCCAGTGATGATCAGATTGTTGTACTCTACTACGGCTGATATGCAATTGGGTACTTGTAAATAGATGCACGCTTAGGAATGTTCCCTTTAACACGTAAACAAGAAGGACATTCTTTACAAAATTGCTGAACAAGCTTTGATAACTTCGGAAACGTGTAGCGTTCTCTGATTCTTTTCTCTGTGCGTAGAGCACCCATGTGGCCAGCGCATAGACTACAGTGATTGAGATTTAGAACAGTATAAACTAACGAATTTGGAACTTCAATGAGATATTGCATCTCCTTCGTAACGTAATATAAAATATTCTTAATATATGCATGTGGATAACAGAACGTGTTTCCTTTTTCTTTAATAAACTTTATAATAGGAGCTAATCTTTCACATTTTTCTTGTTCGGTTTTAATCACTTCGAACGTAAGATTATAAAGCTTTTTATCTGCGAATGATGAATCAATATTTGACACCAAAGATATAGGAGAAATAGAAGGTAGTGGACATCTTGAAAGAATGTGTCTGGAACAATATTCTTTTTACCTTCAATAAACAATATTTCTGGGTTAAATGCGTTAACCCTTAAAGCCCATCTGGCCAATTTATGCGTCAGATCTTTGCTTTTGAAAATTTGCACCAGAGGTTTGTGATCTGTATAGATCTTTATTGGATACCCATAAACTATATTCCTAAATTTAGACAATGACCACGTCACAGCCAAGGCTTCTCTATCAATCGAGCTATAGTTTCTCTCGGCCTTGCTCAACATTCTGGAAAAGCGAATGATATTGGTCTGTCGTTACATTTGATCTCTCTGTTCAGGACTGCCCGAAGAACCTATTCCCACTGGCGTCAGTACACTAAAATAACTCTTCTTATTGAAGTCTGGAATTAAATTGCAATAAAGAGTTCCAATGATTAACTTTTGTTTAAGAATATCAAAAGCCTTTTGTTGTTCTTCTTGCCATACGAATTTTACACCCTTTTTGAAAAGAGCTGTGATCGGCTGTGCAACAACAGAAAATTGAGGAATAAAATTGCGATAAAACGATGTGAATCCCACGAAGAACGTGCTGAACTAATATCTGTAGGTACTGGAAATGACTTGAGTACTTCTAACTTACTCGGATCTGCAGAAAGACCTTCACTACTAATAAGAAACCCTAAATACACTAATGACCTTTTGAAAAAGTTCGCTTTTTCCAACTTGATTTTAAGCTTCGCTTTCTTTAAAGCATCAAACACTAACCTTAAACTACGATAGTGTGAATCTATGTCTTTAGAATAAACAATAATGTCATCAAGATAGATGAGCGCGTGAATACCTAACAGGTGAGAAAGAGCTGCTTCCATTAATTTGCAGAAGACATGAGGTGCGGTACGTACTCCCATTGGCAGAACTCGCGGTTGCCAATGTCCCCGATGAGTTGTAAACGCGAGATAAGGCCGACTTTCTGGCGAGACTTCCACGTTATAGTAACCCGTAAGTAAGTCGAGGGAACTGTATACTTTCGAATCCCCTAACTTGGACAAAGTATCCTGAATATTGGGTATAGGGAACTGGATAGGTACTACATACTTATTCAATTTCCGGTAGTCCAAAACAATCCTTGGACGCGCACTATCCTTTTTGGCTATCACAAGGAGAGGACTGGAGTGGGGTGAGTCAGAAGGTTCAATGTATTCCTTGAGGATACAGTCGTTCACCCAGCTATCGATATCTGACTGAAATTTGTGCGGAAGAAGGTAATTTGGGGTATAAATATACTTCGGACAATCGGACGTTAATTCTAACTTAAACTTACCCAAAGGACATACGTCGACACGATCGTTACTGAGAGCAACTACTTCTCTGTTTTCTATTAAGAAATCAAGGATGGTTTCTAACTGTGACGCATCCTGTAACACCACTAAGTCCGCTTCTTTCTTCGACTTTGAAAGCAGAATTTCCCTATAAACATCACGTAATTCAGAATTAGAAAGACCCTCGGATGTATCTATCCGGTTTATGTTTGAATAAGAACTACGAAAACCCAAAGAATTTGCTTTAGAAACCATTGTATTCTTGTCCATAGTGACTGGAGCTGAACTTAAATTAACACATTTGACTAAAATTGTGCCGTCTTTTACACCACTTAAAACATTTGCAAAAATGACATTTGAAACAGTATTTTTCTCAGAAACGAGGTAAACTTCTTCAGGGGGTAAGGTTCCCGCCTTTGAACGAACATCAACGGACAATATCGTCGTTGAATAAGCATTAAATTGAACGGTACTAGGCAAAAATAAATCGTAACTTTCATCGTCAAAAATTGAAAGTTCATGCACATAAGACTCGTGCTCGAAGTTAATAGATTGCGTTTTGCAAAAAGAAACAGTAGGATCGACTTTAAAATCGTCGTTAAGAACATTTTTATCATGCGATAAAGGATTAGAATTTAAATATTTATCAAAAAGTTGTTCATAAGCAACTAATGGAATACTACTGGTGCCCCTTTCGTCTTTCATAATCAACATTTCATTCCTTAAATCAATAGAGATGGGCAACGAAGCGAGTATATCAGTGCCTAATAACATATTCCCACTGAAAGTACATTGGTTATTAACAATGATTACATGAATATTGAACAAACTATCGTTCAACAGTAGCTGGAGTTTTACACGACCCAGATTTGGGATCACGTTCCCAGATATAGATTTTAGCACTATGTTATCCTCTTTCAATTCTAAAGGATAGTATTTTCTTAACCTTTCGAATGTCTGCAGGCGTAATAAAGATACACCCGATCCAATGTCTAAGTAGCTTGACATCTCATAGATAAACTCATATTCTACTGTTAAATTTATTTTTAAAAAGTAGCTCTTACCTATGGCAGGATTATCATCTATTTTATATACATTTGAAACAGACCCGAGATATTATTGAGAAATATTTGGAATTTAGCCCTAGGCCTGCAACTACGACGTTCTGAGGCGAACTTCGAGCCTTATCTCAAAATTTGACATTAGGAAAAATAAAAACTGATCATGATTTTGAATCAAAAATCGAGCGAGATTACGAAATTTGACAGCGATTTTCGTACTGATTTGATGCAGGAAATACGATTATTATAATACATTGCATCCTTTGTGAGTTATATTTCAGATTTATATGATTTGCTTATTTGGATTATAATTTCGTGATTCAAATAAGTGCATGTGAGACTCTAAAATCAGTTCATTCTGAAAATTGGTACGTGTGACGGAGAATTTTTGCTCTATCATTACTTTTTTGTTTCGGCGTTTCGCAGCTCGAGTTTGTTGATAATTATATATGACCATATACCTGTCATGCATTATCAATAATTTTTGCACCCTTAATAGATTTTGGCATATTCAACTGCAATGATTTACCTGTAACTTCCCTCGAGTTACTTTGGAACCCCTAATGAAAATGGAATTAAACCCCCTTATTAACAACGAATTTGAACTTGTGTCCGAATTTCTAATCGTAATTCACGATCGAATGGCGTTTATACTTACTTTTTACCTCTCTAATACCTACTGAGGTGAATAAGGTCCAGAAATGTGCCCTGGCAGTTTCACTTTGGAGACCTCACGCTTCTGGCTATGTACACATTGACAACAGAAGTTGAACACTGCATTTCAGAAGTAAATGGGGCATGTACCTTTCAACAGTTAACGACAAAACACACCTTTTTGCATATTCTGATGCATTGGAGATAAGGAATTTGCATTTGAAAATGACTTTTGAGGATACCGAGGCTTACTTTTTACTGTATGAGCCTGGTGAAAGGATTGTGGAGCCACATTTTTCTCAGTTTGTGTGTGATACACTGTGGTAGAAAAATTTGGATTTGGAACTTTAATTGACGCCGATGCAATCTTGCCGTTATTTAAAGAGTGAGTTTTCTTCAAATACGTTTGAATCTGTTTAGGAATTGAGTTATTAACATCAAAATCTTCGTGTATGACCCGTTGAAATTGAGGTTTAGAATTTGATAACATAGAAAATAACAGTAAACGACGCTGCTCGTCACTAAACTTTACGTCATGTATTAACGCAGCTGAATCAAGGAAAGTTTGTAAAACTTTTTGAGCTTCCGTTATGAACTCTGGAAGTGAGTGATTATGAGACCATTTTATATTTATGAACTCACTGAAAGCTTCGAAGGAACTAATAGAGACCAAAGGATTTAAGCAATATGACAGATTCTTCTTGAAATCTTCCCAATTATCAGCCCGGAAGAGTTCCGGTGTATTTCTTATAAGATATGAAGCATTCCCTTCCTTCATATTCACAAAACGTACATAGCTCTGCAATTTCTCGACATCGGAGGTTATCTGTTCATCCTGGAAGTATAAATCTATAGCCGTAAACCACGATCCAAGCTCTGGACCTACCCAAGAATTGTTTATAAACCCTACCAACAGAGGTATGTTGGGCTTAGAGTGTCTCAAACGGTCAATGTTCAACGTTTGACGCTCCATGTTTGCAGAATTATTTAAATGAGAAAAAGAAGGATTATTTAAAGATGAGTTATCTCTGCAGGAGGAATTTGCTCCGTTGTATCGTGTGAGGAAACTTCAATGTTGTCCTCTGTATCAGAAAACATTTAAAAATGATGAACAAATTACGACCAGGAAAATATTAAACCCTATATTCAAAAAAAAAAACACGAAAAATCCCACAACAGCAGAAAATAGAAGGAAAATAATACAATAAGAAACCATGTAAGAATGAAATGCAAAAACTTACTCTGGCGTACACTTTCTGGCAGTTGCTTCAATGATACTTCCGGACATAATTTAGTAAATAAAATGAGAAGAGAATTATGCCTTCCAATAATTATAAATATTCAAAATATATATAGTAAAAAAAAAAAGAGATAAATTTTTATTTTATGAAAAAAAATAAATTATATTTCAACTCCTAGATATAGGAAATCTCTCCCAAAAATGCCTATATCCGCGTTCCGTTGCCGCATAGGAAAACTTCTTTTCTGATTTTTATGTACTATCCTGATCATTGGAATTTTTGAAATTGTGTTTCGCCTGGTAAAAATAGCACATCTCTTTCTTTTGACAAGTATCCTTAAACAAGATAGAACATTAATATACAATGTAAAATATGTATACAAAACAATTATGTTTACTACTGAGAACAATATTATAATATATATATATATAATTATATATTTATATAATATATATATATATATATATATATCATATATTATTATATATATATATATGTATATATATATATTAACATATATATATAATATTATATATAATATATATATATTTATATATATATATATATAATATAATTATATATATTATATTATAATATATATTATATATTTATATATATATAGTATATATATATATATATATAATAAATTAATTTATTACTTGTACTTGTCTTGTACTTGATCTCCACGTTTATTTTAAATATCCCAGATTTTCATTCAGATAGCACACTTCACACAAGTCACCTTTGTGGCTATAATAAAATTGTGAAAACAAATGGTTTTTTTATTTTAGTGGTAAATTTTCATACAAATACTTTATTTCACTGCATACTTGAATTCTCTTCGCAACAGTAGGAGAAGATGAGAAGACGGATTTATATTTTATAATTCATCGCGCAACACTCTTTTCACGCCACACACATACTATTCACTCTCATATTATTACACACACTATAATTATTTATATACCATTCTCACCCTATTAAACATAGTAGGCCCCCCCTTTTTCACCACATTCGATCAGGTGGTACACAAACATACATGTAGATGAATAAGTCCATATATATATGAACATAAATGTAAAATAATATAATCAATAGAATATTTATATTCAAGTGTATTTTACTAGATGCATTTCAAACATTTTAAAAACATCTGTTAATAAGTAAATAAACAGACGACGACAAAATTTTACAGTTATAGTACAAGTCTCGTATAACTGCGTATATAACTTAAGAAATTCTGTAGGAACCGCAGAGAACTCCCGTCTATTATCTTTACTATTATAAATCAACCCCGTTATTACAATACAAAAACTACCTCCGACTTGGCCTATCTTGATACAATTTAAGAGTGTAAATTATTTGTCTATATTTTCTATGAATACAAAAATTTAAATAATAAAGTATTTATACTATATAATTATACTATATTCTATTAATATATACATAATTGTTTATTTGTTCAGCAATATAACTTTTAAAATGTTTAAATTATTTTACAAATGAGAATGAATATGACAAGGATTCTATGCTTCAGTAAATGCGAGCTACAAAAGAATTTTTGATTACGTCAACTACTCCACAATGCCGCATCCAATTAGATATTTGCAAAAATCGTTGTAAATATTACTTTTTATACAGGCGAGGGATTGAACCCAAATGACAAAATGGCTATTTTTATGAAATATTAAAAAAAATAAATTTACATAAAATAATGAAAAAGAAATTATTTTTACTTACAGTATTAGCCATGTTATATTAACATACTATAGTATCCTAAAAGACTTTTCTACACTTCATCCAAGATATAATACGCTAGATTAATTTTCCGCAATAGATCATCTAATTTCGCTTCCGAATATATGAGTGAATCCGTGAGGCATGGAAAAGATATGATTCACAACTTTGCAACTTTCTTTCTTCCCGATTAATTGAATCTTTTATCTCAATTGAAATTCGTCCCGCAGATTGTCTCTTTGTAGGCATAACAGAATATCTCAATCCAATTATTATGAATATAAGTCGCCTTTAAAGCTTGAAGTATACTGTAGATAATATACGAAAATTTCTGTGTAGACGTTGCTAGAAGATTCTGATTTAAACGGTCGCCAACTTCTCAGAAGTCCTGTAGTCACGTGTCGCCATCTTTTTCTTTCCAAATATATTTTCTTTTATATACAGGAAAGCTGGTTTGGTTATGATACCGTGTTCACTAATGTCCAAGACAAATCGTACTTCCCGAAGAATGCAAAACTGGACAGGATGAGGAACTCATCGGTGGCTACAAACTTTATAGCTTTGCTATACAGGTGACAGGTCGTTATTAATAAAGTACAAAAGTAAAAGTAATCTTTAATAGTAAAAATAACGTTTTTAATAAATATTGATAGTAAAAATAACCTTTTAAATAGAAATAACGTTGTAAAAATTAACATTAATAATAAAATTCAACAGTAAAATAACTTTTATATAGTAAAAGTAACGTTAATAATAAATGTCCATAGTAAAAAATATGCCGTATCAGTATATGTCAGCCGTTATTTACAAATAAATAAATCTTCTAAATAATAAACTATGAATATATAATTAATTTTAACATATCAAATAAAAGTAAATGAATAAATCTTGAGAGAGCGTGGTTTCGTGGAATATTTTGAAAAATACACTTGTGAGAGAGAGAGATAAACAGCTTGATTACATAAAATATTCTTGAACGTAGATATGCGATTCTGCACAAAATAGTCTTGCATAAACATTTAATCTTGTAGAATATAACAATGGATAATCTTCTTCGTAGAATTTATCATACAATGTGATACGGAATAAATACTTACTGTGTTCTGCAACAGTAGAATGGATAAACGAATAGGCGGTCACTTCAACGACCAATGGAAAATAGTAGCTTGTTTTAAGCATAGATTCAACATAGAATAATAATAGGAATGGCTTCACTTTATAATAGGAATTATTTAACTTGTAAAATATTATCACACGAGTTATCTTAACTCACTAGATTAACTCTTAGATTGCTAACAACACAAATAATACTTTCTGCGTAACAGCAGTCTTTGTACACGACTCTCTCACACGAAAACCAGCGTCAGACTCTCTCTACTAATACGATACATTCTACTATATACTACAATAATTCAGGGCTTATCAACAGGTGGCGCGTTTGCCCTTCAACCTACTTACTATTTATACAATATTTGAAATAGATTTTAAATGCATTGTTTTTCTCTTTATCTATACGAGTAAATTATATAATGTATATAATTTGAGCGGTATATATATATATATATATATATATATATATATATATATATATATATATATATATATATATATATATATATATAATATATATATATTATATAATATATATATATATATATATTATATATTATATATATATATGACAAAGTATGGTAACCTTTATACGGTGCTCGTTACCGAAAAAATAATAGTACAGGGTATGTCTATGGACCATAAATAGATTTTCTAGTTTAGGGATTTATTATTTTAGGTTAAGTTATATATATATATATATATATATATATATGTATATGTAGATATATATATATATATATATATATATATTATATATATATATATATATTATATAGCGTCGGGCGGGGTGACGTGGACCACTTTAGGTATAACTTGGTCTCCCGGACTCTCCCCTAATGCACTTTTGGAATTTTTTTTTTATGTAAATCACGGCCTATAGTCGGGCATAAGCACACAAAAAAATAATAATGTCTTCTAATAATAAAAGTTTTATAAAATTTGAATAACGCCGAGTCAGCCTGACCGTGGAGGTGTGAAGCGGACCACCATTGAGAGGTGACTCAGACCATCTGTTTAAATTCCTCTTTTACGTATAATTTCAATTTTATTTTAATTTTTACTTATTAAAATAATTATTATCAAAATTCGTAATAAGTATAAAAATGTCAATAATGGAATAAAATAAAATACGAATAAAATAAAGGTGGTCCGATTCACCCCTCTCCGCCCAAAAAATTTGACACATAGATTTGAACTTCTTTTTTTTTTTATTAAAATTTCATGGATTTTAAAAAATTTTACTTGTTAAATAACTTTTTATTACATTTGAAATTAATTATACGTCAATAAAAATGTCAATAATTAATACGTAAATACGAAAAACAATGGTGGTCCGAGCCACCCCTCCATCAATTTTTACGGCGGGGTGAATCGGACCAAGTTAGGCCCCGTTTTTTGCCACTAAATCTGCTTGGATCAAAAAGTTACCTTGCGCCAGTTAAAGCTAACATATCGAGTGTATCCACATGAAAAATAATTAATAATCGATCCAATTTTTCATCCTTTCTAATAGAAGTTTAAAAAAACTCACATTTCAAAAGTGAAGTTCTATTGAAGGAAATTTTGTACCCTAATTTCTTACATTTTTTAAAAATATAAAAACTTTCTAGAATTAAATATGATCTAAATAAAACTTGTAGTACTTACAGCAGTGGCATAAAATGGCGAAAAAAATTTTTTTTTTTTTAATTATTTTTTATTTTATTTAGAGTGGACCGAATCACCCCTCCTAAAGAGGCGGGCCTGGTCACCCCACCCGACGCTATATATTATAATGAATTTAAATTGCTCTGCAAATGAATACCTATATGAATTTCTTTTCTTTGCAGCATCGTAGATACTTCTGTGTAATGTACACCTATTAGGAGAATATTTTTCTTTTTCGTATTTTTTTGGTAAGATTTATTTTTTGTTGAAACAAAGAAACTTGAGACCTACATTTATATATTGGAAGCATATTATTATTTATTTCAAATTTTGCTTGGTTTTGCTGAAAGACAGTAAGTACCCATATATCTTTTTCTTCTTTTTAGACCCTCATTCTACCCAGTACTGACTGATTAAGGCACAAGTTCCTTTCCTTTGCATTGCTGTTTTTCCACTCGACTTATACTTAAGGAACCTCAAATCTTTGAGGTAATATTAAACAAAATAAATTATTTTCCATAATTGCTAATATCATATTTTACTAAATAAAATTTTATAATACTATCATTGAGGATTCATAATTTTTTTTAGGTTCGAGGTAGAGGACTAATTTTAGTCCTTGTATTCTTCCCGAGTAGATTCAGGAAGATTCTTTTCATAAGACACGTTCCTCCCCTGTACTATCAGAACTTGTACAACCACCAAAAATGAAGGTACCCTTTTTCTTTCAAGAGAAATTTACAAATTCTTATAATTAAGATTCATTCTTGAGACAATAATTAACCACTAAAGTTTAATGCAATAAATTTCTTAATTAATACAAAAGGAAATAAATCAAGTTGAAAGAAAAAGTCCCTGTTTAATCTTTTGTTCTTATTAAAAACCCATTAGCTATATTCTTTTAAAAATATTTCACAAAACCTGTAATAAAAAAATGAAAATAAAAGAAAAGTGTTAGAAATAGTATTGAAAGAATAATAAAAAAGTTTAGTTATTATATCTTAATCAAATAGTGTTCTTTTTGTGTTAAAAACTGTTTTAAAATTGTAAACTACAAGACCTTCTATAAACTAAAAGTGAAGTTTGAAGTTTAAAAACATTAAGTTAGACAAGGTGCATAAAAATAAAGATAAAGACCTTAAAGTGAATAAACTTTATATTTACATATCTTATTAATGTTTTTGTAGATTTAATATATAAATTTTTACATGAAACATACTTACTAAATATTCATTTGATATTATTTTTTAGGCTTAAGGTATCCTGATAAATTATTTAAATTTAAGGATTTTTCAATATACTCAAGTGCGCACTTGTATAAGCTTATTTACCCTGGGGAGATGATATTTGCATGTTGCTGGGATCATTCACCCTGATATATATGTATATATATATTATATATATACCGTATATATTTGTATTTTTGTAAAATACAAATAATTTCAATAAAGTCCTTAATTGTGCTATAATTAATATAAATATAAATGCTTATTTAAACAATACATGCCCTATTTTTTTTGCTTTCATAATAAATCTATATAAAACGTTTTACGCTTACCTGCTTTATTTGCTTTAATAAAATCCCCTTTGTGTTTTGTCTGCATCTGCATTATACTTGTACTTATATGGGTGGTCAAGCCCAAACACTAGGTAATTAATTTTTTTGTTGTCCCCAACTATAGATTGCTTTATATTCCCTCGCACAAAGCACCCCTGCTCCTGCTTATCATTTCCTTTTGTGTTTTTCATGTACTGCATGGCGCACAATCCTTCCGAATTATTACAATCATTTTGTGAGGAATAGGTGGCGGACGAGAGTGGTTTCAGAAACTGTCAGTGGACACATCTACGTACCACCCACACATTTCCACATTTTCGGTGAGTAAATTTTCATGAGTAAAATTAATCCACTCTTTCCTTTTTCCCTTTTTAAATTCATTCATTTTAATATATATATATATATATATATATATATATTATATATATTATTAAATATTATATATATATATATATAGTTATTATATATATATGGTAATACTGTAGACAGCGACCCACAAATTTTGAGACCAAAAATTTTCCAAGTTAAAAAAAATTTCTAAGTTCAGAAAAGTTAAGTTTTTTACGATAATTCTTTAGTGGCAAGCTTCTGGAATTATGCCAGAAGCTTGCCACTAAACAATTTTATTAAAAAACCTAACTTAACTTAACTTTTCTAAACTTAGATTTTTTTTTGAAAAATATGCACCGATTCAAATATTAAGAATAATATATATATATATATAATTATATTATATATATAGATATATATTATAATATATATATATATTATTATATATATATATATTATAGGACAAAGTATACTTTATCTTACCTTTTCGAAAAATCATCTTTGAAATATTCAAAATATTTAGAAATATTATACATTTGAAATACTTGAAAAAGAAGGTATTAAAATTGATAAATACGAAAGTTTAATATTTAAATTATAGTGAAGCAACATTTATATATATATATATAATTATATATATATATATTATAATAAATATATATACCTATATAATATATATATATATATATATATTATATATATATATTTTTATATATATTAGAATATATATTTATTATTTATACAAAATCACCATTTCCCGCACAGGTGCAGGGTGGCGTTGGTTATTGATAAAGGTTTAAGCTTATCAACACCATCATAAAAAAAAACGAAAATAAAATAAAATTTGATAGAAGGTTTTCAGCCCCTGTGCTTCAGACGAGAGAAAGCCTTCATGACCTCAAGCGGCGACTTCGAGGTTTGCAGCTCACACAATCGGTTTGTTTCATACATCCTTCTAGAATTTAAATATTTCAATTTTTCCTTTTAGTTAATTTCTCATTAAAAAATAATTAAAAAGATGTTTGCCGAAAATATTGTTGCTCCTCATCTCTAGATTTAAACGTATTTTTAAATATTAAAATTAAATTTTAAAATTTTGAAATTTCGAATCATAAATAAATATTTTTTATAGTTATTAAATCGTTCAAACTTAAACTTCAAACTTAACTTCTCTTCTGAAAACGAAATTTACAAAGCAAATGTTGTTGTTTTTAGAATTTTTATTCTACTTTACCATAACACTAAGATTTTCATATTCTTCTCGAGTCTTCCTTCTGTCTTCGGTCTTCTGTTCTTCTTTCTTCGAGTCTTCCTTATATATATATATATATATATATATATATTATATATAATATATATAATAATTTATATATATTAATATATATAATTATATATATATATATATTATATATATAATATAATATCAATCATCATCATGGGAAATACTTAAAGTTAGGTTATTGTTTGGATTCCTTTGGAGAAACCCAAATGAAATTCACGGGCCCTGTCTTGTTTTAAAGACTCCGTCAGGTTTTATTTTTTTTGTTTTTTTTTTAAATTTATTGCTAGTATATTGATTCTAACAATGAATTTCAGTGGTGATGGACATGATTCAAAAGTTCGAGAAATATTTTGTAAATAATTATTTAAAATCACATTATATATCAATAAAATTTTAAAAAATGAAATATCTCGAAAAGTACGAAACTCACAGAAAAAACCAATTACATATTTGAAATCAATGTAAAAAGATATATTAAAAATGTAAAAAAAAAAAAAAATTACATAAATGAAATATCCGGAAAAGTAAGACACTTACAGAAAAACAATTTACATATTTGGAATCAGCGTGTAAAGTCTTATTACAAAACTGTAAAAATATAAAAAAATAAAAGAAAATAAAAAATTAGGGGGCTTGAGCCGACGGGGACAGAGGGGATGGACGTTTTCCATACCCGTTAGGGGAGGGGCGGAGGAAACCCCCCGCGACACCCAAATACTAAGAGCGGGGGTTCCGGAGACCCTCCCGTGAGGGGGGGTAGTCGTACCCTGTCGTTCCCCGGAAAGCCGAGAGACCCCGACTCCTTTCATCTTGCGGTTTTACCTTGGGTATTCCTTTTAGTTAAAAAAAAAAAAAAATTAAAACTGACGGAGTCGTAAGACGTAAACTGGTCTATATATTTTGAATTTCAGTCCGTTGCACCCTTAAAATTTACTGGTGGTAGGATACATAACTAGAAATATATAAAAAAAAAAAATAAAAAAAAAAAAAATCCAAAAATGACGGTCGTTAAAATATAACCGTCCATACACGTATATGTTGACAACGGAAACAAAAAATATTTCGCCTTTTTTTAATTAATGTCAATCAATATTGCATGCATTACATTTCTTATTCGTCACAAAATTGGAAATATTGCAAAAAACTTAAAGTGACCAGTACTTGAACAAATTTTGTATGTCACTTACATTCATTTCTGCTAATCTTTTCCAATTCTAAAGAGGTAAAAATTATAAATTTATAGTTATATTTTTTTTTATTAAACAAGTGAAGCTACTTTTCGCTGATTTTTTGATTTTTTTATTTTCTTTTAATTTAACTTTCTATTCACATTAAAATAAAAATTGTTTTTATAAATTTATCGATAATATATCAGATATCCAGTAAAATCAACAATCATACGATAGGTAAGAAAAGTAACCTTTACCTATATATAATATATATATATATCATAATATATATTATATAATATATATATATATATATAGATATATATATATTATATATAATTTATATATCATATATTATATATAATATATATATGTAATATACCGTAGACAGCGACCCACACATATTTGAGACCAAAAATTTCTAGTTTTTCAAAAAAATTTCTAAGTTCAAGAAAAGCTAAGTTAAGTTAAGTTTTTTAGGAAAATAAACTTTTAGTGGGAAGCCTTCTGGAATTATGCTCAGAAGCTTGGCCACTAACAATTTTCTTAAAAAAATCTAATTTCAACTTAACTTTTCTGACTTAGGAAGTTTTGAACCTGAGAATTTTTGTGTCTCCAAAATGTGTGGGTCGCTTGTCTACAGTCCATTACCTATATATTATATTATATATATTACTATATATATATTATTATATATTTATATATATATATATATATATATAAATTATAATTATAATATATATATTATGCCGTAGGCCTTAATCCTAAACCTATATGGACATACGTACGTTATCGTAAAAGTTTACGTTTACGTAGATCGATTTATATATTGCGTAGGCCTAACCTCTCTCTCTCTCTCTCTCTTTATATATATATATATATATATATATATATATATATATATATATATATATATACTCTATATATATATATATATATTAATATATATTATATATATATATAGTAAAGCTGTAGACAGCGACCCACACATTTTTGACGGACCGAAAATTTCTAAGTCTTCAAAAAACTTTCTAAGTTCAGCAAAAATTAAGTTAAGTTTTTTAAGGGAAAATCATTAGTGGCAAGCCTTCTTGGCATAATTCCATGAAGCTATGACCCACTAAGAATTTTCCTTAAAAAACTTAAATTACTTAATTTTTCTGAACTTAGAAAGTTTTGAACTTTAGAACAATTTTCGGTTCTCAAAATTGTGCGGTCCCAGTCTACAGCTTTTACCTATATATTAAATATTATTATATATTATATATATATATATATATATATATATATATATATATATTATATATATATATATATATATATATATATATATATATATATATATATATATATTATATATATCGATAGTGTTATCCCTAAATAAAAGCCAAAAAAATTTTCGGAGCTTTATTTTTTAATTTTTATTGAACATATACATTTAATATGTACGCTAATCGCTAAAAAAAAATTTAAAGAATTTTTTGACACCATTTTTGTAAATTAAAAGTTTATAGTTTTAATACAATAGTTGTGTAATGCTTTCTCACATTAGCAACATAATTACCAAAAAAATTTATAAGAAAATCCTATGGGATTTTTAACAACTTTGAGAGGCTGTAACTTTTTTTCCTAAAGAGAGATCCACGATTTTCGTTTTCACTATTCTTCATTATTTTTTTTAAGAGTATACCTTGTGATATTCATAAAAATCAGGGGTGACAACCCTCAGGGTAACAATTACCATTTTTTTAGCTTTTAGCAGGGAACCTATGAAATTAGCCACATCTGGTAACCCTTCAGGCTCAACTGAAGCGATTTTGTGTCCTAGCTATGCTATTTCTTGTCTTAGGGCCTATTGTGCGATGGTGCACATGTCTACCACTGAAGCAATAATCTTGGCTAACGCTGAATTGTACATTTATTATAATAAATAATTAATTATATTTTAGGTATATAATAATAGTATTAATTACGCACCTTTGTTTTTTTTTTTTTGTTTTTTTTCCACGCGCTTTTTTGTTTTTTGTTGTTTTCTTGAGAGAGCGGACCTCACCAACAAAGGCATATGCCGTCCCTCCAGCAGACAAGTGAACCCACCTGCACGAGAGCCCGTGATACTCTAATGCACCTTAGTGAACTTGTGGTTGTAAAACACCACGAGCTTTATTTTGGTTGTGCTATAACACACGGGGAAATTAAAGTGCCCAGGACAAATAAATGCCTAGAAACTGTCCGACCGCTACAGTGTATGCAAAATTTGTCACTTCAAATCAATTTGTGCCTATATACAGAAGTGGGCATGATCCGTTACTCCGATACTACCAGAATTAGTTTTTTGAGTAACGGACTCGTTACTTTTTCATTAATGTAACGCACCGAATAACTTCCTAGGCCTCTTCAGATGATACTACTAAAATTTTATTAAGCAAATTAATTACAAAAATAAATACAAATCGTTAATGGTTGGTTTATTTAATCCTTTATATCGGCGAGGTAACGTGAAGCAAGAAGTATCGAATTCTGAATTGGATCTAATTTAACTTCACTTGAAATGTTCTAAAAATTATTTGTATGTATTAAATATATAAAGATTCAACTATTTTCCTTTTTGTGATATGGTTAATGTATTTAAGGAGATGATGCGGATGAAATGCTATCCTATGTTCCTTTGAAGATCTAT
The DNA here is from genome assembly GCA_015478945.1 of Trachelipus rathkii. NCBI lineage: Eukaryota > Metazoa > Arthropoda > Malacostraca > Isopoda > Trachelipodidae > Trachelipus > Trachelipus rathkii. Next base: position 18,489 of record JABUQX010022896.1, read on the forward strand.
GGGCTGTTAAGGCTGAGTTCGGGGCATCATTAGTTAACTCATATCTTTGTTGATATAATCTTCTCGGTAGGTCGTTGGTCTCACCGATATACACTGCGGGACAATCAAGGCAGGGGACTTTATAAATACATTGAGTCGGCTGGTTATTACTTTTATGGGGGTTTAAATATGTCGTTTAAGGAGATATTGTTTATTTTGAACAGCTGAATGGGATTAGGGAAATGTTGTTTGATATTAGGTTAATTTTGTAGGGAATGGAAAGATATGAGAAGGTATGTTCAATGTACAGGTAGGGTTACTATTATAATATTTTTCTTTCTGGATTTAAATTTATGAAGAGTTGATTAATGAAATTTGCATTATGTTTAATTTCAATTTCAAGAGTAAGAATATAAATTGTGTGTCAGATAATAAATTAGGAGGAGAACAAATACGTAACGCTCTAAGATATAGTGAAGTAGGTGTAGCTAATTTGATGTTGTATGTGTGTGAAGAAAACCAATGTATATATGTAGAAGGAGAAGTTGGTTTTCTATAAACTGAAAAGGAAAGATGAGAAGAATTTTTCCAAGAACCGAGAGAATCTAGAAAATGGATAGAGGAATTGTGTGGGAGACCAACGACCTTCCGAGAAGATTATATCAACACAGATATGATTTAACTAATGATGCCCCGAACTCAGCCTTAACAACCCATAGATCTTCAAAGGAACATAGGATTAACATTTCATCTGCATCATCTCTTAAATGCATTAACCATATCACAAAAAGGAAAATAGTTGAATCTTTATATATTTATAATACAAAGATTTTTTTTCAGCAAAAGAAATGGAAAAATGCCTGCACGAATATAGAAACACCGGCATATTGCTCCCGGGAATATATTTTTGATACTTCCTAAAACGATTTTTTTATGGAACTTTTTTGACAACTTTTTATTTTTTGATACATTTTACTACTTTTTATTTCTAGGAACTTTTATTAGTGTATATCATCTGAAGCAATGGTGACTCTAGCATTATTTAAGCATTTATCTCTGTGCAAAATGCTAATGATTACTCCTTGTTATTATAATTATCATATTGTTTTGTTATTAATTATGATTTAGTTATAAACAAATTTATAAATTTTTAAATTATGTCTTATAATAAAAAAGATTTTTTTATGTTGGATGCTTTAAGATTGATTTTTATACTATCAAAATATTCTTAATTTTATAATTTATAATTATATTAATTTATATTATTATTATTAATTATTATATAATTATATAATTATTATATTTAATTAATTATAATATATTAGTATTATATATATTACTTGTTATTATATAATTATTTTATTTTATTTAAACATATAGTATTATAAATTTAAAATATATCTTTGATAGTTCTGTGCCCTTTTATATTATTTAATTTTTTGTTAGTAAAAAAATCGTAAAATAATAATTATATTATATTATATAGTATATACTCACAAGTGCGTTTGTGGGCTTGTTTTTCCAGCTCGGTATTGTGCTTTAAAGCCTGAATAATTTTGAGTTTTTCCTGCCGATGATGTTCTTTTGCTACACCAGAAAAGCCAATATTAACTTTTGAGAATTTATCAGGGTCAAGTACCTTTTCATCTGTCTCTAAGATAGAGGAAAAAATATAAAAGGGGTTGGTTAATCTATTCAAAAAAGATACTGAATTAGCTAATGATTTTGTTACTTATAAAATTTAAAGCTACTTCTCCAAAGGAGTGACCCCAAGTCTGTGTGCAAACATGAATAAACTCTCAGTTCACAGTCGGCTGGGGGACTTTAACATGAATGTGATGCAACAAAAGTGTGGACTTTCTGGGATTCTCAATTTTGTGTATGCAGGATGGAAAGTCTGGTTTGTAAACCAATAAAAGTAATATTACACATTTACTTCAATAATAGACAGAATCATGGCTGTGGGTGATGACAATTGACAGTAGTTTTAAAGACTTATTTTAACATATTTTAAGAAAAACTATTTATAAACAATGTTCTCCTTCTCTTTCACAATGAACTAAACTATAAAATAAATACTAAATATTACTGTAAAATTTAATGTACAAAGGTAAATTTACTGTGATTTATATATATATATTACAAAAGATACAACCATTTAAACCTAACAATGACTCAAATGGATGCATACCATCATTTTTAGAAAAGAATATTCTTCTTTCTTGATTGGTTATTTAAAGTTATCAGCATTTTGACAATTTGCAAGTCAAATGTATACACATATAATAGTTACTCCTTTGGTAACAGTTTAAAAAACAATGACTATACAATTAACAAATAACTTTTCAATTAAGCATTACAACATTTCCAATTAAATTTTTTAATTTAGTGATTAGTCTTATTTCCAATTAAAATAAAAGATTAAGTGGAAATCACTAAACTAATATTACAATTTTGCATTTATATTTGCATATTTTTATGTTGATTGTCAGTACTAATTTTAACTATTAAGACTATTAACAGTTACTTATCAAAATGGGATGATTTCCTTTTTAAGATCCTTTTCTTGTTTCAATTTCATGATACATTAACTTGAAAAGTGTGTATATATACTGGCACTGTATATATTTTAATAGCAACAGAAATTTCTTATTCTCTTAATATAATGAAAACATCTTTTTAATACATAATATACCTATATTCCTATGATAACCACTTCGAATAATTTGAATCTGATAAGAGATGAAAGTTATAACTTTGTGAAAATACAGAGTGAATGGATGAGTATGTGATAATAAATGTAATGTACACTTAAAAACTAAAATGACTACATTATTTAAATCATATATAATGTCAAATTCAAGCAATTTCATAGTAAAATTTTTCGTCAATAGAAGCATGTTAAAGGATAGAAAAGTTATGGATGTAAATTTTTAAGTTGGAAAAAACAAGACATTTTATTGAATTTAATATTGTATTAGTCTGATGGCATTATAAACCATTAAGGTTCTTTTTATATTGACACTTATTAAAAAAAATATAATACATTAGGTATAAAAATAATATAGCTATAGGAAAATAAGAAGCAACTATGATATTGAATAAAAGAATCTGGGATTGAATATTCTTAAAAAGTCTACAAAATGAAAGAAAAGCTATAGCAAAGTACGTTCTACAACTGCAGCGTTTCCTAGTTTGTAATACGTCAGTTCTTAAAATTATAAATCTCGTAATAAATGAACACTTTGGCTTGGTAACACTATATATGATAACACCATACTAATCTTAACTATAAAATCCTTTATTAAATGGGTGAAATAAAGTAACCTGTAAAAACAAACCTTATGGCAGCTAATTAAGAAAAAAAAAAATTACTGATCAATGATGCCTTTCTATATATAATCGTGTTTACCAGTTCTTGGTATAATATAAGATCTTATTGTTAGTATTATCATACGATGAAAAATATTTGCTTGACTTGTATGATGTCAACTGAGAATCTTTATAACAGAAACATTTATATTATCCATTATCCCATTAAATAAAAAGAACTAATACGTTGTTGATCTTGTTGACTCTCTATCGCCTATCTATTATGGTCTTTTCATTGGATAGGGGCTAAACATCGTGAACCATATGTATTAACAGGAATAATGCTTTCTACATTAATGCACTTTGCTCTTGTAAAATTGCAATTTATTTATATCTTAAAACACGCCTACGTTCTTGTTTCAAAATTGATTAGCAATATTTTAATTACATGCTTTAATTCCACATTATTTGCATTTTTTATAACCTTAAAATATAGAATGGTATTTAGATAAAATGTAGAGTAAAAGAAACATCATTCGGGGATTTAGGGGTAGAAAGAGAATTACGGTAGATTAAAATTGTTACCATGTTGGTTATTATAAAGTATATATCTATTTACAAATAGGGTGGCTTTATTAGTTATCATATGTGTTTGTCTAACACTTGGATAAAAGAACACTTTGGGTACGGTGAGCACATTATATAAAATGGCTAATGGCTGTAAATTAAACGAAATTGGGACTATAGGTTAAAATAGGCATAAAGAAGCATGAATGTTTAATAGTTGACAGATAAGTAAAAAAAAAAGTGGCAAGTTAAAATTAATTTATACAATAACAAAGTTTTATTTTAAATTTCCCTTTTCTTTTAATATTCCCTGTTGTTGTTAATAACAATGGCATGTGATGCCTAAATTATTTGAAAAATTAGCGATTAGCTTTTTTTTTTATTCCTGAAGTGTTGAAATATAATATGTCTGCTGTGGATGTAAAATTGAAATGAAAAGTGAGAGCCATGAGGTATTTGTGTAGTGTATATATATTTTCAATATAGAAGTAGGGCTAGTAATGAATATTTATTTCCTTTATCTATAAGTAAAAAATGTTACAATTGATGATTAATAGTACATTTTCTATACAAAAAGGAACGGGAGGAAAATAATGAAATAGGAATACAGAAACAGTAAGAAGCAAATAAGAAAGACTTCAGTTAAAATAATGCAATGTAAAGCCGACTTCTTTTTCTTCTGAACAAGTTCGGTTGCAATTTCTAATAAAGTAGGATTAATATTTACAAATGGCATATTTAAAAAAGAAACAAGAACAAAACAACATATAGTTAAGGTGCATGCTAGAGGTAATGACAAGAGCATTTAATGTAATCTTGCATAGTTAAAATGAGTTTAATTACTTAATAATTAATAATAAAGACAAATTTGGAACTTTTTAAATGACTTGACCGAACAAAAAATATATTATACAATCGTTTTTTAAATGTGCAGTCGAGTTTCCCTACTTCCTATAGGAAAACATTCCAGACAAATTAAACTGCATTATGAATGATTGTCTTTATTTGTGATTGTGGCCATGAACTGTTCCTATTTTTTATATGTCCCTGGTTACTTACCTTAAATGGTCTCTTAATTAAAAACAACCTGAACTTGTTCACAGCATTATTCGAAGATTGTACATATTTGTAGACTACCAACCTGCTATACTCAAATTTAAGACAATTTGAATATTTCCTAAGAAACATCTCCTCATTATTTAGCATGAATCATAATCATATTAGACCAACAGTCATCTATAATTCGTTTGTAACTTAATGTGCACGTCCTGCTATGACCCTCTCTACTCAATCTCAAACATCAACAAACCATGACATGGTGGATAACGTTGAAGTATAAAAAAGATGAATGTTTTTTATGGTTGATGTTGGCATGCAATTACTAATTTTTTGTGTACAATGGTATCAATTCAAATGGTCTGTAAACAAATGTTGCGTATTTTGTGGATGTACTATTTTGTGATTTTTATAAATTTAAAGGGAAAATGAATTTTCTAACATATAATAATAAGGCAATAATAATGTTAACACAAAAAATAATATTATTACTTGACTTTATGATGCTGATGAAAATAGGGTAAAATTTTGCATATCTATCCTGTGGCAAATAATATTATATAAGTATATAATAAATACTTTTACTTTGTAAAATCATTTTGATTAATATTCTTAGTTTTATCTAGTAGTCTTAATTGTTCCAAAAACTGTTAAACAATTTAAGATTTTCCTGGCTTTTAATCATAAACATCTTTTCTTGGTTACCACTTGATATGAAAACATAAAAAATATGAGCACCATGTCAAAGGTTTAATAAGATTAATTTTGACTTCTTCTATACATCCATACATTATTCCATTAAAGAGGGTGGTAACATTTGGTTTTCAAATTAATCATTTGTATTATAGGACCTGGTCTACATTAAAGACGCTTGGGAAACGTGAAAATATTGAACTAAAGAACTGATTTAAAAATTTCAAATATTTATATGAAAGACTTTCCAAAGGCAGGCAGTTTATTGAAATAACCATTAATATGAAGTTTTAAATATAACTACTTTGACTATTGATCCATACATTTGCCAAGGCATTTTGTCAAAATATTTGTTGAGATATATAAACATAAATAGATATATTTGGTCACAGGAATAAAATTGTCTTTATAAATGAGCAGGGTTTGTTGAATGACCATTCAATTTTCGAACCCAGTAGGCTCAATACGTAGTACTGTTTTATAAAAATGTTTCTTACAAGCCATAATATTTAAAAAGTAATTCGGATTTGTGAATCTATCATCAAATTAGGCCTACTTTCTAAATTCCGAAAGGTTAAGTTAATTTAAGTGAATCACTTTTTCAGCACAGCATATCTTTTGTATTAAATATAAAACTTTTTTTGGATTGTATTTTCTCCAGGGTGTTTGACTTTCCAGAGTTTAAATCTTATAAAAAAATAAAATTTATGTTTAGTAGCAATTTTTAATGTATCTAGAGGATACCTATAAAAAATTTTTTTTTGACTTTCTGTACTTCGAAGTTGCGGAAGAAGAAAAGTGAAGAGAATTTTTTTTAAGACATGGGTCAAGCGAAGTGGATTTACGTTGAAGTTTCTTATCGTATGTGAGGTGGAACTTGTATTTGATTAATGTTTGATATTGATACTCCTTGTAGTCTTGTCTCAAATGTTTTCCAGTAGAAAAGTTAATTCTTTAAAAATTTGTTTTACATTTACACGAAACACCGTTTTATTGGTTTTCTTAAAAAAAGACTATTTATTTTGGAATTTTGAGGTTGAGTCAGGTGGGAGTTGGTAGTAATTGGAGTTTGGTTATTGTAAAGTATTGGAGGGAAATTGTGGACTGGTGACAGGTGGTATAAGGTTGTTGAATCTAAGAGACTTTCTAGGTTGGGATGAGGAATCCTTTATATAAATGGTATTTTTAAATAGTTATTTATTGTATTATTATTTTTTCTTATTTTTATTATTATTCTTACTATTAATGACTTAATTTAGCTTGGAAGTTGGGCTGGGGTGTTCAAAGTGTTGTATAAGGTTTAATTGAGTGGAACTAATCAAGTAAGGGTTGGGTACAACAAATGAGTATTTATGCATTTATGTATTTTCATACAATATATTATTAATTTATTATTATTTATTTCTATTATATGGTTTTAATGAAGTAGAAGTATTCTTGTTTGTGAGGAATTTGAAAAACTTGTAAAGAAAATGGAAACTAAAAAGTACAAGGTATGGCTTGTTTTTGATATGTTTTCGATATGATAATTTTAATATTAATCATATAGATAAGATTCCAGATGTTTTTAACCAATGCCATGCTGAAAATTGATTATTATTTATTCAGTTTATGTATTGATATTATTTGTTTCATTTATTATGTTTTAAATTTTTTTTTGGGAATAAACTTAAAGAGGTTGTAAGAGGTGAGATAATTTGAAGGCTCTGGTGTATAAAGAAGTAAGGGTGGCTGTAGTAAAATTAAAAATTGGAAATATTAAAATATTAGAGAAAGAAGAATTTTAAAAATGTAAATTGGCTTCTTAATATATAAGAATAAGAAATAAAGATATAGAGAGTTAAAAGCAAATGCGGTGGTGTTAACTGTAAGAAAACAAAAAAAAAATGTATGCTACACAAAAGACATAGGCCTTGGTAATTTTGTTGTAACTAACATACAAATTGCCTTTAGTAAAAATCATGTATATAATATGATACAAAACTAACATAATATAATAACTAGTTATGTCAAAAGATGATCATAATTATCGTTATAACAAATAAAACAAGCAAATTTGGATTAGTCAATTATCTTATAATGATTCACAACCCATAAGTAAAGTTACCCTTTTTATTAAATGTTGCATGGTCCACTAAACTCTATGGCAAAATTTAAAAATTAAAACATCATGCTTTCAATCGAAGACTATTATATAAGGATGGAGATGATTTCTGATTATTTTAATTTTATATACACTGGTAACATGTACATGTTTAATTGAGCTTTATATTAACGCTGTTTATCTAATAGATGAATATTATTGTAGACATTAGTATTCATGTAACCTATGAGAACTGCTTTATAAGGAAACATTCATAATAATTCAGCTTATCTAGATATTTAATTAGAAAAAGATTATGATTGATCTAGTTGAACCTTATCTTAAGGTCATTTTATTTCTCTTAACCTAGGGGACCCTTGTGAAATAATCACTTACTGGCTAATAGCGTTTATAAAGTTTACTTATTATTTCCTTGCTCTTGTAAAATTAGATTTATCTAAGAAGCATCTTATTAGTTTTTTATTCCTGGCCTCCAAATTCAGCAATTTCAATTAATGATCTTATAAAATACAGTTATTTTTATTGTGACAAGGATAAGCAAAGTTAACTTCTATTTGTAGTTAACTTTATATTGAGTAATGGTGAGAACATTAAAAGTTTTACTATTAAAATTAATGGATTATTGGATCAAACGAGTTATAAAGATATTTTGATTATATTATGAATCTTAACTATTAATACTGAGTGGACAATAGGTCATCGTATGAAAATTAGAACTGTTGCATTTAAGGCCTGGTCTAAGAAATTGTATTATTGGGGCACAACATATGGAACAAGATGAAAATGTTGGACAACACCTCTTAAATTTTTCAAACTCGCCTCAAGGAAATTCTACATGTAAAATTTTTTATATTTAGAACGCATATTTAAGAATTTTTCGTATCTCTTCACATTTACAAAAATTGAAAATAACTTTTACTCAGCTTATGTTGAGGGAAAACAAATCTTTTTTTGTAAGTATTAATGATAAAATTATAAATGGATACTATAATTAAAATTACAGTATGTATTAAATAAATTATAAAAAGGTTTCGTTGACATGACCTAAACTTCTGAAAAGTGAATGGGAGTCGTAGAATAATTTTATTTTATAAATATTTTAAGTATGAAAAGTGAACTAATTTAAAGAAAAGTTCAAAAAAGATTTATATATGCAAGAACTTTTAAACAATTACTTATATTTTTATAATAGGAAACTATGGCCTTTTTTTAAGGTCATTTGGTAAGCACAAATGTTATTAGATAGATAAAATCAATTTAAGTGACTTTGAATGTGATACCTAATCTTTAGAATGTCTAATATTCACATAGGCCTTGAGGGCTTTACCTGGATAAATATGGTCTTATTAAAAGTTTTATTTTTAAGTAATTAAAAATTATGTAAGTATATTTTTGTTTTAAACATAAAGAATTTAGTATAACATATTATTATAATATTTTACTATAAATATGAAGAAATGAATTGAAATGTTGAAACTTTTGATGATGAATATAATGATTTAATAATTTTAATTGGAAAATCATTTATTCATTCAATTTTAATTTATAAAAGTAAACAATTCCTTATTCTGGTGTTCTGTCTATATCCTTAGATTTTGACTCTCTATTGACCTATCATTATATCTGTTTTAGTACCTTTGATTTTTATATAATTTTTACAATCATATGTCACTTATATCTCGATACTTTTGACCACATATAAGCTTTTAATTAATTTTTCATTCTTATCTATCTTCAAAAAAAGGTATTTATCTTGAAAACCTATGGGTTTATATTTTAAAACATTTGAAATGAATATTAATTTAAAATTCTGATTAATGTCCCATGATTCAAAGGCTTTGGGTCTTTAAACTATTATATACCATAAATATAAGGATGTATCGTATTTGGTAAATAATTTCCCGCATTACTCCTTCATTATTAAATTCGAAATTTTGGCGGGAAAAGATATCAGTTATATTAAATATCAGTATTACGTAAATAAAGTAACTAATTTCTCAAATAAATTAATCACTTTCATAGTTAGTTTATATTAAGTCTAATAGTGCTCCATGTATTGGCGGTTCAAGAACATATGAAAAAAAGGTTATTATAGTATACATTTAAATAATGAAATAATATGGTTAAAAATTATAGATAAGAAAAATATTGAAGAAAGGAAATGTAAATAAATTTGACTATCCTTTTTATTTCAGTGTGGCAGATCTATATTTTCATTTTTTTAATCTATGCTTTTCCTAAAAGCTGGAGAAACAAGGTTTATAATGAATTACATCTTATTTGATTTATTAACTTAAGGATATTTAACCAATAAGATTAAATTATCATGATTAGTTTTACGGTAAGTCTTATAACAGATTGATATTGATTTTATGTAAGGCGAAAAACAACAAAATTCTTTCACTCTAAGCTTCGCGTATAAATAAGTGATAGAGTCTTTTATTTACTGAAGAGTCTACAAATTATTTTCCCATTAACGAATGCTAGTATATGAATATGTAGGAATTTAATTTTAATGGATATAATCCATCAGACTATATTTTTTATTTTTAAGGATGGAGAATTTGTGTGTTTAGCTGTTACACTGTGGTTGAATATTTTTATTTGATAAAAGTTTTTTTCCACAGTAAAATTAAATAGTATTTAGGATTAACTATCGTTATCTTAAATTGCTGATTATTTGGTATACAGATTTTAGATAACAACTTTAAACTGTTTTTGATACAAGTATAGAACATGTGATGAAAGAACACCATTAAGATTACAGTGAATTAATCCTGATGCAAAAACGTTTATAAGATTTATAAACAATACAACATATTTTCCTGAGAAAAAGAAATTAATTTAATTTCATTTAAACTAAAGACATATCAACATTCCATGAATTGAAGTACATCTAAATATTTAAAGAGCTCGTGAAACTTTCGCAACACTTTCTTCTTATGATAAAATCTAGATGAATCTGATATTATTTTTGACTATATTGGTTATATATTGTACCAAAGATGAAAAATAATCTGCTTGTCAACATGTGTAGATGAAATATATCATATCTATTACTATCCAGAGATATAAATAATCTGGCAAATGGATAACAACTTATAAATAGTTTCTTTTTTTCGTTTCTTGAAGTATATTAGGTATAGTATATGGGTCTGCTAAATAGATTCATTCATTTTTCAGATTAGAAAAATACAAATTAAATTCCATAATGATGGATGCCTTTTAAAGAAAGTGAATGTTATTGAATCCATGGTTGGACGATTTAGACCGCTACCTATTTTAATTATTATTTATGTTTTAAGTATTTCAAATATATATATATAAACGTTACTTTATTATTTTAATATTAAGCTTGTAGCTGATGGTGAATACTTTCTGTTCACACTATATGCAAGTACTATCTGAATCACTCATAATAAATTTCTTTGCAATAACAATTACTTATTTTTAAAACTAAAAATTGCTTCTATTCACAATAAATTCAAATTTACACTTAATTTGCATTCTAATTAATTAGAACAAAATCTTATTGAATTAAAAATAAAGAGAGAGGATTTTGTGTGTACTCGCAATATTTAGCTAGTGCAAGTATCTTCATCCTTAAGATTGTTATTGATTATCTCCGCTAGTTACGAAGTCGTTCTATCTTTAAAATACGCAGTTTATAATATGTCCCATTCCAAGGCTTATAGACTATTACCTCCTTTATACGTTGAGGTTACCATTTTACAACGAGCATAGCACTTTAGCTCTAGCTGCAAGGGATCAATCCTAAAACAAAATTCGGTCTGCACTACGGCAATCAGGAACCTGGTACGGCTATTAAAGAATTACTCAGTACGCACATCCGTGTAGGACTATGGGATATTTTATGTTTAATTAATTCTAAATAGTATATCTACCCATTGCGTACGACTGTAGTGTTAAATATAAGAGGCAATATTTATAATTAAAATCACAATCAGTGCAGCAATACAAGTAGGGCTGGCTATCCAGGGCGACATCTGCTTACCTATTATAGCGTTTCGGGCCGCTCGACCCATGCTCCTTCAATACATTGACCGTAGTGTATAGTCAGTAAGTTAATTCCTAATAAGATCTCATAAAGACCATACATTAAAAGATTATAAATCAACGCCTTAGGCAAAATAATTTGTTAGATAATTAAACTATTTGAAATTAAAACACACACATTATCTATCAGGTAAATGGTGCAGAAAATAAAAATCCACTATGGGAAACTAAAATTAAGTATAGGTCCTATATAAGAGTCATAAAACAAGAGATTAATAAGTGGTGCGAACTTAATTACAGGTTTTTTTTTAAAGATTTGTACTGGTCTAAATCTTTCGATACGAGAGATTTAGTATTGACTTATAAAGGTTTAATTAGCAATGAATACTATGTCTTCTAGCGACAGTTTATTTAGTTTTTAGGTTATTTAAAGCATAAATCATGGAAACGAAAAAATTTAGGTTGAGTGTTGTCATATAAATTGAGAGGGAAAATGATGTTATCGGATGCATTATAAAGTAAAATAATTTCTAATAATTTTAGCATCCTGACATTTGATATAAGTAACAACGATAAAAGAGAGGTCCAATGTTCAATTATTATCAATGGAAGATCACCTTGAATGTTACAAATTAATCAAGATTTCAAAGGAATTTAAAAACATTTGATTTATAGACTTTAATTTAACAAATAAACCTCACTAACCAATTGGTGAAATTTTGAATTGTTCTGTGTGTGGTCCCAAAAATGTTAGTGTGGTGAGAGGCATTCAATTGGGTCATAAATGATTATTTTTCTTATTTTTTAGTTATATCAAATATTACTGCATCTTGAAGTCTTACAATTTGGCGTTTAATTAAGGGTAACGTTCATATATTAAATATTACTTTTTTGTGTATAAGTTAGTTAGATAGTTATTTAGTTACTTACTACTTACTTGTGGGAGAATATTAAATTTATTATGGTATCTTATATAGCTTTATTATATGCTGATATGCTATTAAAATAATGTGTTTTGTGTTTTGATATTTTATGTCAGTGAGGTACGTAAAGGGTGAAGTATTAGGGTACATTATTAGTCTTTAGTTCTGTAAATTAAAAAATATTGATGTACTGGTTAATTATTTGCCTTTCATGCTAGAAGATAGCTTCATGTATGAATTAGATAAGTCAATAATTATATTTCGTTAAGTTTCAGTTAAAAGAAATAAGATCAGAGATACATAGTTGTAACTTGAAAACATTCTTTCTGACCTGCCTATATCTATTATATTTAGTGTGTGTATTATAATTTAATTATATATCAATATTTATATATATATATATTATATATATATTAATTATATATATATTATATATATATTTTATAATTATTATATTTAATATAATAAATATATAATAATATTATTATATTTCATATAGTATTTATATTCTAATATTAATATTTATATTTAATAATATTTATTATTATTATAATATTATAATTATATTTATTATATATTGTTTACATATATATTAATATCTTTAATTATTTAATTTTATATTATTATTGAATTATTTATTATTATTAATATTTAGTAAATAGAGTTGGTTAAAAGTATTACCTTAGTACCTGGTTACAATAGTTTTAACTATCAGAATTGATTAATGGGATTTGGATTGAAGTCTGTTTGGAAAGTAAAAGATTATTAAAGGTAGTTATTATTTTATAAAGCCGTTATATTGAGTAGTAATCACGTTTATGGTAAAAAGGGATTAAGCTATTTAATAAAAATAAGTGACTGTAGGTGTGATAATATCAATCATGGATACAATGTTGTTTTGTATTATTTTAACGAGCAGGGTAATATTCTAATAAATGATTACTTGTTAAATAAGTGTATATTGGCTAAAATTAGAGTAATTTGCTTGACCACGTTTTGGGTCATATTATGTTAATAGATAGAATCACTTGAATATGTAAGAGAGTAAATTGCATTAGATGCATAAGGTAATGATTCTGGGTTGGTAGGTAGGTCTAATGACACGGAAATGCGAGGTGTAAAAGGAGTATTAAGGTATGTTTTTTTCTGTGAATAAATAGGTTGAAATTTCTCGAAGGGAAATTAGATTTGATCTTTACATTTTTTGAAAATTAATGATATAGGCATAATTCTTTAACTTGATTAATGATTAGATCGGTGGAAAATCTAGAGCAGGGCGGGGCTGTTACCATGACAGCAACTTGAGAAGGACAAAGATCACCGGGCACGTGACTTCTGAATTTGTATTTTAGCTTTTAGTAGGTGTTATTATTTATGGGAAGGTAATATTAACGATAGTTGGTGGTGGTGATTAAGTTGCATAACTCGTGAGGAAAGCAGTCTCTCTCGTTATCACTATATATGATGAGTACATCGTCGGCTCCGGACCTCCCATGGGAGAAAGCATGAAAGTATAATTATACTCAGCACGAGATGCTGCATCACGCTAGGTTTATAGTAAAGTAGTGATGGTTTATTAGTGGTACAATAAGGTGTGTATAGTGTATCTATATGATCTTAATGATTAGGGTCCGGATTGGATTATGTAATTATTATGTGTATTTTTTAGAGGATGGATTTTATTGATAAGTAGGGGGTTTTAGTTTATTGATTATCTTTATTACATATATATATATATATATAATATATATATATATCTATATATAAGTTATTATCATGATAATATTATAATAAGATTAATCTCTACTATAACATATTATATTATATACCTATATATATATAATAGATACTGTATATTAATCGATATATATAATATATATATTTATATATAGGTATGATTTAGACTTCTATCGGAATATATATTAAATAATATGACTCTAGGCGCGTACTAGCTCTTCTCCTGACCGAAATTCGATATCATCCCGCATACATATAACTATCTCTCCCTCTCGGTGCACTTATGTTATACCCGTGACTTATAAGGCCTCAATCTTGACCCTTTGTTCTGTATCTGTTACTCTGATCTATATATATACGTACTGACTCCACTCTGTGCTAGAATAGCCTTACAGTCATAATAATCTGATTATATATTTTCACGTGCGTGTTCAGATTTGTATACAACCTCGGTGCATATGATGATACTCTCTAGTGAGTTAGACCATAATGTCTTGTGTCTTACATGCCGTCATATCCCATGACTTGGCTCTCTCTAAGAGTGACGCAAAGGTCATCACTATATTATTAAATATTAATATAATAATTATATATTAATAATTATATATTATTATATAAGTCAGTAATAGAGAGTAGTGCAGACTCCGCCTAATCGACGTGGACTAGTGCTAAACGCTGCGGTGCAGTGATGATACGAAAGTGTGAAGAGAGAGACGAGTAGATGAGTACTAGAGAGAGAGAGGAGAGAGATCTGTCGAGTATAGCAGAAGAGTGTTTTAAAAACTGGATGAGAGAGGAAGCAGTGAAGATATGAGACGAGTACGCGCACGCCCTTCTGTGATGTAGATTGGAGAGAAACGAAAAAGTTGCATGAGACGGCGTCGGAGGCGTGAGATTAAGCTAGACAAGATAATTGAAGAAGATTGGGTGGCATATTATTTTCAGCGGAGGGAGAGTGGAGAAGCAATTTTTACGATGAGAGCAGTGAGACTAGTCGAGTGCGTCAGGACCATCCTCTTATTAGGTAATCTCTCTGAGTATGCTATTCTCATAAACAATTACTGTGGTATGAGGATTGCTTGTAAATCGTCGAAGTACTGAGAGTGAATTGCAGAGAGTAATATACGTAAAATATAGAACATTATTAAAGAAGATCGCTTATACAAATCTATTTATACATTTAATTATAACCCAATCAGAGAGACCACGACGCGCGCGACGATAGTTAAGAATTGAAGTTAATCACTCTCGAAGATTCCTATATGAACTTGAAGGAGTGACTCAATTTATGTTAAATTTTTGTAGTAAATCTGGAGACAGGATCGACAATAAGTGGATATATGCTTATAGCTCTAAATGAAACAACTCTGTAAGAAATTGATTTTTTGTGGATTAAATATTGTTTTAATCATAAACAATAATAAAGATGTTCTGATCAATTATCTAGATGTAAAATAATAATATGTACGATTTCTATCTCTCTGCTTTCGCATTAAGAGAAGTGTCCTAGACAAAAGGATGACGCCCACGTTAGCAACTTGCCACTGAGCGCTATTGTCTTCGAGAGGAGCAGGAGTGACGTCCACATTGAGTAAGAAATAAGATTTATATACGTGAAATAAGCAATAAACCAGTGAAGGTGAATGAGGCCAATAAGTAAATAAATTAGTGGATGATGGGTATATGAACTAGGTCACAGGCTAATATGCATTATATGGTTACCTATATTAGATATTAGGTAAATGGATATAGATGACGTGACCTACTATATAAGAGGTATAATATTACCTATGTGGTATGACTAGATCATTGAGGGTGTGATGTGTGGTATTGATATGTAGTACCGCCTAACATATACTTATTACTAATAAATACTAGCTATATATGCTGCTTGTTCATTCTATGTCTGAACCTGGCCTGTGTGTGTACAAAATTTTCGATAATAGAAGAATCATTATTGTTACCGGTCTTATCTTATTAAAAGATAGAGTATACGCTTGTCAAATTTTTGTGATCCTAGTTCAAATAATTTTCTGAAACTTTTTGCTTCTTATTAACTTTTAGGGAAACTTTATGCTAAGAAGAAAACTATCTGGAAGATCCACTCTTTGTGGTTCTTCTAATTTAAAGATACTGATTACATTTGGCCTTTATTTGACGACATATATATTATACATATATATTATATATCTATCGTACTTAAAGTATACTACAAACGTGAAGAGGAATGGCACGTAACTCATACGGTTAGGGACTGATTCGCTTTATTTTAAATATCTTATTAATATTTATTATATATTTTATTTACAGCATTTTCAATTATTATGATTATTATTAGTCAAGTATTAACTGAGGATTATTAGATGTAATTGTATTTTCAGAGATGATAGATAACAAAGAGTAAAATATTTAATGATCAGTTATGACAATTGGTTCTAATATATCCAATGATCAATGCTCTGATCTATCTTTTGCAATACACATTGTCAGTTGAAATGGAAACTCTATAGTTTGTTTCTGGCTAACAAGTTAACTTTTTGTTTTTCTAACGTCTAATTCTTCTTTTTGGCGCTTATGTTACTGTTATGTATAATGTCTTCTTC
>JABUQX010022897.1:0-7500 GCA_015478945.1 Trachelipus rathkii
AGAGAGAGATGTACACCACCACATCACGAGCAGCCCTGATTCAGGAGGGGGTTGCAATCGCCAACGATTTATCCGAGCTAGCGCAAATATCGCGATGAGCCCAAGACGCAGCTTAATAGTGAGGGCAGGATTAATTCAGCAGGAAACACAGAATATGGAAGAGTCCACAGAACAGAGTGGCAGGAAAGAAGGAAGCACCGCAGCGAACTAGCCTGAAATTACAATATCCTCACGAACTCGTGCGCAGAACACAGGCACCTCCTTGTGCTTAACCGAGGTTCGTTCGTAAAGGTGGTGATACGCAGAGTTGGTAAAGTTCCTCGACCCTGCCCACTGCGGTACTATAGAAAGAGTATAAACACCAACATCAGCGCCGCAAGATAAGTCAAGTGAACTGAAAGTACAGGACAGTTTATAAGCTCTTTTAGCGCTTTGACTTGACCCTGATCCATATAGCCGGTGAACCAGAAGCCCTGCCAGATATGAGAGCAGTACTCCATACATATGGGGATGGGACCCTTGTATAGCTGGAGTAACTGAGAAGAGGAAAAAAGTCTCGGCAGTCTAAAACAGAAACTCCCAGTTTCTTTGAGGCCAGCCCTAGCAACCGCTGTGATGTGAGGTCTTCCCAGACATTTTTTTTGTTTAATGTTAAAAGGCCAAGGATGTTTATATTGTCAACAGGGAGAGACGAGAGAACCGTCGAAAGAGATAGGAAAGTTAGAAGTTAGAAGTTGTAGAAGTTGGGTTTTTAAAGAATTGAATTTCACAAGGTTGAGACGACCCCACTCGGAAATTCCTATCCAGATCAGCGAGAAATAGAATCGGAAAGATTAAGGACGAGAGGCAATTCTAAAAGTAAAAAGAGGGAGCAGAATTGAAATCAGTTGAAGAATGAAGAGGTCGAGTCCTCGGCATTGAGTGGATAGAGTTAGATGTGCAGGTGAGAAGATCATTAATGAAAAGTAGGAATAAATTAGGAGGAACACCAATATTGACAGAAAAAAGAAGAAGAAGAAGTCGCTCCATCAACCACAGCCGATATTGAGCGATTTGAAAGAAAGCTAGACATAAGTAAGCAAAGAGAAGGAGGATACCCAAAGGAGGGGAGCTTGAGAGCAGTGACGCGTCATACCCGGTCAATGCTTTGGATATGTCAAGCGCCACCACGCAAATCTCTCCCCGTAGTTCCTAAGAGCGGAAACCATAAATGCGGTTAAATAGGAAAGTATACGCAGTAGACCTTGAACTGCCGAAAAGCCGTACTGGCGATCGGAAAGAAGAGAATGAGATTCCAGATGGTCTATGAAATGAGAGTTAAGAAGGGTTTCAAAGATCTTAGATAGAATACAAGTTAGAGCTATAGGGCGATAGTTAGAAGGATCAGAGCGGCTTCCTTTTTTTCGGAATGTTCTGGACATGTGCGTGCTTCCAACACTGAGGGAAAGTGCTAGTATTAGGACATAGATATAGTTGAACGAGGGGAGGGTCCAGCTCGGAAGCACACTCCCCCAAAACTCGGGGAGGAATGCCTTCCGGCACCGCCTTTCCTAACGTTCATAGATCTCAGGAGCTCATGCACCCGATCAAATGTAATCACAGGCAAAGACATTGGACACCTGAGAGGAGAAGGAGGAGGAGGAGGAATGCCAGAAATCGTCCAGGGTTGAGTTAGAGGAAAAATAGGAGGCCGAAGAGATTGGCTTTTTCAGTTGGAGAGTTAGCAACAGAGCCAGCAGATCGAATAAGAGGAGGGAAGGCAGATTTACAGAAGTTCTTAGAGATGTTTTTGGCAAGAGGCCAGAAAGAATTTGTCAGTAGGAGAACCAAGGAGGTTAGCGC
This sequence comes from Trachelipus rathkii, assembly GCA_015478945.1. NCBI lineage: Eukaryota > Metazoa > Arthropoda > Malacostraca > Isopoda > Trachelipodidae > Trachelipus > Trachelipus rathkii. The sequence goes on from JABUQX010022897.1 coordinate 1,843, forward strand.
ACTTTCGTTTAATGAAAGCCCTCTTTGCTCGTCGAAGAGTATCCCTGCAACGATTTCTAGCTGAATGAAAATTAGCGAGAGTGATAGGAGAAACGAGAATTTTTCCACTCCCGATCACGCGCTCTCTAGCCTGAATGGCAAGAGAACAAGCACGATCGAACCATGGATTATGAGGAGAGAAAGATTTAGTCGAAGAAGGAATGAACCTGCTCATCCCGTCAACAATTACAGCTCCCACCTTAGCGGCAGAAGCCGAAGCGTCATCAAAGTTAAAGCAGTTATTCCAATTATAGTTAGCGTAAAAGCGACGCAAGGCCCCCAATATCAGCCTTATCAAAGTGCCAGAAAAAACGCATAGGGCAGGATGGAGCTGTTGGAGAGAAAGTATTAAAATTAAGAGATATAAGGTGGTGGTCAGATTTACCAATAGGAGCTAAGGTGGTGTATTTATAGAGAGATGGACTAGTGGTGAAACATAGGTCAAGTGTGTTCAAGAATTGGTTGGGACGATCCGGAATGTGTGTGGGTTCTTTGATTAGTTACTCCAAATCGTTGAGAAAGATGAAATGTTCGGCCTCCTCCTCATCTAAATCAGTATGAGAGGACCCCAACCATTCAGTGTTGTGTACATTGAAATCCCCTAAATAGAGGACCTCAGTATTTGGATGAGAAGATATAACAGTCTCGTGAGAAGTGGTAAGATATTCAAAACAGGAGTGAAAATCTGTTCTGTTAGGAGAACAGTAGCAGAAACACAAGATTATTGTAGTAGAAGGAAGAAAGATTTTGAGTCACAGAACATCGAAGTTAGGAGATTCGAGATTCACGAGACGTGTTACAGGAGTATTATTGTTTACATAGGCACACACTCCACCCTTCAGACGGAAATTATGAAATAAGTTATAGTTGGATACATTAAACGAGTTAGAGGATGAATTCTCAGCCATCTGAGTCTCAGACAAGAGCAAAAGGTTAGGGTTAGAGTTAGAGAGAGGTGATATTCCACAGAGGCTAAATTAGAGTTTAAGCCGCGGATGTTGGTTAAGTCAATAGAAAGACCGCGTCTTCGCAAATCTGCCATCTTACACACAAACACACACACAAACAAGCAAATAAGAACAACAGACAAAAACAGACTAAAACAAACGGAGATATCGGGATAAAAACTGAACATAAACTAAATCCCTAACTTAAAAAAATTTAAGTACTAAAATTAATTAAAAATCAACTACTATACAATGAAAAAATAAAACTAAAACATATAACTTGAGAAAAAGCTTCGGGGCATATTAAAATTTGTTAAAACCTACAACTAAAAAAAATGAAAAAATTTAAAACTAGAATTTATCTTTTAAAACTGCAGAACCTCTTCGAAACGAATAAATAATTAGTTTCCGAGTGATATAATTTAATAAAACAAAATAGAACAATATGATTTGAAAAGAACACACATACACTTTCCTTAAACACAACACAGCATAATAATAACAATAAATAAAATAAAGATAAACTTTCAACAGGGAGCACTTTCAAACACGTCTACACTGCACAAGATTAAAACCACACTGTCATATATAATAATATATATATAATATATATATATATTATATATATATATATATATATATATATATATATATATATATATATATATATATATTATAAAGCTGTAGACAGGGGGTCAGGGGGTTCAACCCCCCGAAATTATTTAAGCGATCAAAATTTTTGATTCCTTAAGTCTCTTAATAATAATAATAATAATAATAATAATAATAATAATAATAATAATAATAATAATAATAATAATAATAATAATAATAATAATAATAATAATAATAATATATAAAAATAATAATAATAAACGCCTCGTGGAGTAGGAGATTGACTCGCCGACTCTCATGCGAGAGGACGCTGGTTCAATCCTCCGCGTAACAGTTAGAGTTTTATCTTCCTGGGGGAAAGAATTAAAACTCGACTGCGAATACGTTGGTGGCGCTGGTTTGGGATAGCTGGTCTTAAAGTTCTATTCCCTGTGGTCCCCCGTATTACCCTCTGAAAAGGGGATAAAGCACATTAAAAGGAAGATTTTATAATAATAATAATAATAATAATAATAATAATAATAATAATAATAATAATAATAATAATAATAATAATAATAATATAATAATAATAAAAATAATATAAATAATAATAATAATAATAATAATAATAATTAATAATAATAATAATAATAATAAAATAATAATAATAATAATAATAATAGAATAATAATAATAAATAATAATATTAATTAATTAAAATAATGAATAATATAAAGAGTATATAATAAAATAATAATAATATAAATAATAATAATAATAATAAATATATAATAATTATAATAATTAATAATAATTAAATCATGAAAATGAAAAGTATTTATTAAATGGAAATGAGGAGACCTGTTTGTGGTCCGTAAGCATTTCTTAGTCAAGTTGGCTGTTTCCTCAGTATACATAGAAAATATTTAGACCAGCGGACTTAATGTAAGGTTCAAGTTTGCAAGACGATAGCAAATTGGGCTATCCTCAGTAAAGGAATAATGAATGGATATATAAAGATTTAAAAGATAAGGAGGGAGCTGTAAACGTTGATGGGATGAGGCAAGATTCATTCCTTTTCAACTAAATCTTTCTCCTCATCAAAATTCATGGTTCGATTGTGCTTGTACTCTGGGCCATTCCAGGCAAGAGAACAGTGCGTAATTGGGGGTGGAAAATTCCTCGTTCTCCTATCCATTCTCGCCAATTTTCATTCAGCCTAGAAATCGTTGCAGGAATACCACTCTTCGACGAGCAAAGAGGGCCTTCATCAACGAAAGTGCGCTAACGTCCTTGGTTCTCCTACTAACAAATCTTTTTGTCCCTCTGCTAAAAAACATCTCCTAGTAACTTCTTATCTGGCCATTCCTCTTTATACGATCTGATGGATTCTGTTTGCTAATTCTCCAACTGAAAAGGCCAATCTTCTCTTTGGCCTCCTATTTTCCTCTAACTCCCTGACGATTCTGGCCATTCCTCCTCCTTCCTTCTCCTCTCAGGTGTCCTATGTCCTTTGCCTTGTGTTACCATTTGATCGGTGCATGGGCCCCCACTAAAAAACTATGAACATTAGGAAGCGGGTGGCCCGGATGGCATTCCTCCCAGAGTTTTGGGGGAGTGTGCTTCCCGTGCTATCCCCGCCCTCGTTCAACTATACTCTATATGTCTCAATACTGAGCACTTTCCGCTGCAGTGTTGGAAGCTCGCACATGTTCAACCTATATTCCGAAAAAATGGAAGCCGCTCTGATAATTCTAACTATCGCCCTATAGCTTTAACTTGTATTCTATCTAAGGTCTTTGAAACCCTTCTCAACCTCACTTCTTAGATAATCTGGAAACTCATTCCGATCGCCAGTACGGCTTTCCGCGCTCGAGGTCTACTGGCGAAATACTTTCCTATCTAACCGATTTTTTATTTTTTCGCTCTTAGGAACTAACGGGGAGACTTGCGTGATGGCGCTTTTGACATATACAAAGCATTTGACCGAGTATATGGCAACGCGTCACTGCTCTCCAAGCTCCCCTCCTTTGGGTTTCTTCCTTCTCTTTGCTTACTTATGTCTAGCTTTCTTCAAATCGCTCAATATCGGCTATTGTTTGATGGGGCAACTTCTTCTTTTTCTGTCATTATTGGTGTTCCTGAGGGTTTGTCCCATTCCTCCTATTTAATTCCTCTTTTCATAATGATTTTCTCACCTGCATCTCTAACTCTATCCACTCATATGCCGATGACTCGAACCTGCATGCTTCAAACTCCATATCAAAAAACTGCTCCCTCTTTTACTTCTAGAATTGCTTCTCGTCTTAATCTTTCCGATTTCTATTCTCGCTGATCTGGGGAATAGAATTTCCGGATGGGGTCGTCTCAACCTTGTGAAATTCAATTTCTTTAAAAAAACCCACTTCTACTACAAGTCTCCTCCAAACACTAACTTCCTATCTCTTCGACGATTCTTCTCGTCTCTCCTGTTGACAATATAAAAACATCCTTGGCCTTAACATAAACAAAAAAAATCTTTGAAACCTCACATCACAACGGTTGCTATGGCGGCCTCAAAGAAACTGGAAATTCTGTTTAGACTACGAGACTTTTTTTTCCTCTTCTCAGTTGCTCCAGCTATACAAGAGTCTCATCCTCCCATGTATGGAGTACTGCTCTCATATCTGGGGAGGTGGTGGCTCTGGTTTCACCAGGCTTTTGGACAGGGTCGAGTCAAAAGCCAAAAGGCTTAATAAACTGTTTCTGTACTCCAGTTCATTGAACATTCTAATTCTTTGCAGGCGCGATGGTTGGTGCTTTATCACTATACTATATGTACCGCAGAGGCAGGTGCTCGAGGGAACTTGTCACTCGCGTATCACCACCTTAACGAGGCCCTCGTAGCACAAGAGGTGCTGTATCTGCGAACGAGTTTTGTGTTGACATTGGTAACTCCAGGCTAGTTCGCTGTGGTGCTTCCTTCTTTCCCACCACCTCTGTTTTGTTGGTATTCTCTTCCAATCTTCTGCATTTCCTGCCTGAAATAATCTCCTCACTTTAAAGCCTGCGTATGTGCTCATATGCGTAATTTGCGCTTGAGGGTGAACTTTTGGCGTACACACCTCCTCCTTGAATAGGCTCTGCCCGTGAGTGGTGGTGAGAACTGTAAAAAAAATCCTTGGGTGGGCAGATATGTGGCAATGAGCTGATCTCCTACTCACCTGCCATCCAAAACATCATTCAGATTATCCAGAAAATCGCACTCTCTTTAACATCACCCTCAGATGGACCATATGTCGCAACCAAACAATTTTGACTCTTTTCAAACTTAAATTTAAACCTTATGATCTAGTACTCACACAGCACAAAATCTACCATAGCTCTCTACCACAATCCTCCTCAGAATTGCAAATCCTTCTATCCCTCCTCCCCCCCCTCTCATTCCTTTCCCACAATCCAGCAACAGACACATTTCCACCACAACCACTCATTTTCAACCATTTCCTTTCATTCCTGTTGTTTCAGTCACAGCGAGCCAAATCAAATTTGATCTTTCTAAATACATCCATCACTCTCTCCTCTTCCTTTTCAACATTTATTCCTCTGACATTCCATGTACCCATACGATTCATCCATTTTCGCCGAAAGATAGAAGGCGCTTACTGCGATGACGACCTTCTCCGAGGCATGCATTAGCATTCTGGCAAAAGATAAGTGGTAATGGGCAGCCAACCTAACTCCCACCGTCCCTTAGTCGCCTTCTACGAGACGCAGGACATACGATGTGGGCAATTTTTTTTCTCGCCCACAACATAGGGATATAAGGGAAAGGGATGTTCTGTAAGATTGTTGGGTCTAGAAGAGGGGTGTGGATATAAGTAGGTGTATATGATATGTGGATAACAAGGTGGTGTCTCTAAAATGTTGTCTGGAGGATGAGTGTGGAAATGAACGCAGAAAAGAAAGGCAAACCTTTAGTGCATTAAGACTGTCATACATACCATAAGCAAAATGGGTAATATATATATTTATATATATATATATATATATATATATATATATATATATATTATATATATAATATATATATATA
>JABUQX010022897.1:12500-17500 GCA_015478945.1 Trachelipus rathkii
AATACTGAGCTACAAGACAATATAGAAGATATAGAAGTGGATGACACTGACACTTCAGTGACATATCAGCCTACGTCTACAAACACTTCGCCAAGACCACTCACTCAAAGTAAATTAAATGACTTGACTAGAGATCTTGGTCTTTCTAAAGAGAACGCACAACTTCTTGCATCCCGTCTTAGTGAGAACAACCTCCTCTCTCAAGAAACTACATACTTTTGGTTCAGAAATAGAGACGAAGAGTTTCGAAAGTTCTTTGCAGTTGCTTCTTGCAGCTATTTGGTGTATTGCAATGATGTAAAAGGTTTAATTGAGGCACTTGGCGTTCCTTACCAACCAAGTGAATGGAGGCTCTTCATTGATTCTTCTAGCAGAAGCTTGAAGGCAGTACTCTTAAATATTGGCAATAAAATGGCATCCGTACCTATTGCCCATTCAGTTCAGTTAACAGAAAGCTACAAAAATATGGAAGTATTGATTAATACAATCAAGTACTCTAACCACAACTGGTTAATATGTGGTGATCTCAAGGTAAGATATATTTCCCAGTTTCTTCTTGTCATTATAAATCTTCATTTTAAAAAAAAATTACCTATGAAAAAAATATAAGTTCTTAGAAACCATGTACATCAATATGCAAGCATAAAGACAGTTTTCAATTTTAATTTACTACATTTAATGTATTTAAGAATTAATCCTTTCTTTCAGGTTGTGTGCCTTCTTCTTGGGATGCAAGGAGGCTACAAAAAATATCCTTGCTTCATGTGTCTATGGGATAGCCGTGCTGATAGTCTTCACTATAAGCAAAAAAACTGGCCAGCTCAAGAGACATTCCAAATTGGCTGCCACAACGTGGTAGCTGAATCTCTAGTCCCTCCCAAAAATGCTTTACTGCCTCCTTCTTCATATAAAGCTTGCGCCTGATGAAGAACTTTGTCAAAGCACTGAATAAAGAAGGCCAAGCTTTTAAGTATCTACTGCAAAAATTCCCACACATCACCAATATGGAAGCCAGTGAACAAGATGCATGGAGATCGTTTAGTAAAATAATTGACTCTGTTAAGGACAAGCATTTTTTAACCAATATGGAAGCCATGTGAACATATGCATGGCGATCGTTTAGGTAAAAAGTATATTGACGGTTTTTCCTGGGAAATAAAAGAAGCATCAGAAATATATTCTTAAATAGAAATGAGCAAAATCAGGTTTCCGAACAAAATGGGAGCTCGCATGTCGATAAAAATGCATTTTCTCTATTCACATCTTGACTATTTTCCCCCGCAAACTGTGGAGATTACAGCGAGGAACAAGGTGAAAGATTTCACCAAGACATAAAGACGATGGAAACAAGATATCAAGGACGCTGGGACATCAACATGTTAGCTGACTATTGCTGGTGTCTTAAACGCGACGAACCAACATCGCTTCACAAACGGAAATCATCAAGGACTTCGTTTCTTGGAAAATAGTTTCTTGCACGTCTTGGGTAGGCTCATAAGTAGTCTGTAAGTTTAAAATTAATTAAAGGAAAGTCGAATTGAGTCGGTATTTATTTTTTTCCTAGTTTTCAAGTAATTGTAATTTATTAAATAACTTTGAAATAAATAACGAATTTTTCTTAAAATTACCCAATTTCTAAAAGAAGTAGTGCGCTGTATCTCAAAAACCAGACCTGATTGAGCAAAATGAATGTCATATTTCAATTTAGGAGGACAATTTCGTTAGGAATCACTTCAGAAACCCCAGAACAGAAATTTTTTTTTCCAAATGCAGGCCTGTGAATTATTATTATTATTATTATTATTATTATTATTATTATTATTAATTATTATTATTATTATTATTATTAATTATTATTATTATTATTATTATTATTATTATTATTATTATTATTATTATTATTATTATTATTATTATTATTATTAAAATCACATCCTGCATGCACGCTGGTTGGTTTTAATTGCATAAATATAGGCCATAGTACAATAGTTATTTTAATTTATATATATATATATATATATATATAATATATATATATAATATATATATATATATATATATATATATATATATATATATATAATATATATATATATAATATATATATATATATATATCATGTAGAATATATTTATGTATATATATATATATATTAATATATAAATATATATATATATAAGAAATAAAAAGACGAACAGAAGCTTTGATATCATTTATTAGGACGTTTCGAGTTTATCCAAACCCATCATCAGCTAAAACATAAATTAAAATTACAATAATATTATGAAAGTTAAAAATTAAAATTAATAATAATAATAATAATAATAATAATAATAATAATAATAATAATAATAATAATAAATAATAATAATAATAATAATAATAATAATAATAAATAATAAACAATAATAATAATTAATTAATACAATAATTTAATAATAATAATAATTAATAATAATAATAATAAATAATAATAATAATAAATAATAAATAATAATAATAATAATAATAATATAATTAATAATAATAATAATAATAATAATAATAATAATAATAATAATTCCACAGTAATAAAGAACAAAAATAGTAAGAAAAATATAAAACAATTTAAAAATAAAATTATATTAAAAATTATAACCTATATTATATTACCTGTTTAGTTGACAGTCTTGGGAAGAATGTACAAAAATAACAAAAACAACTGCTTATATACTAGAAGATTGGTTGGTTGTGTGTTGGTACATTTTTAAAAAAATAAATATAAATATACATTTGGCACAATAGAGTTAATAAAAAAATTTCACAGTGATTAAAACGGGATTATTAAAGTAAAATAAATAAATAAATTAAAACCAAAATTAAAACAAAAATAATTTAATTGAGGAGCCATCTGAGTTAAGTTGCGGCTTTGTACTATGTATAAACAAGCTCTCGAGGATCCTTCGTTCAAGTAAACCCGACGCCGAAGACAACACCTTGAAGTTATCCTTTGAGATATCATGACGGCTCTCTGAAGAGTGGGTCCTGATGGCAGAGTTTTCGGGTGAAGTTAATGGTCTGTTTGTTCTATATGAAAGACCCAGATGTTTTGAAATCCTCAGCTGCAGCTGTAAGCCAGTCTGGCCTACATAACGGGCTTGGCAGTCCGCACAAGAATAGGAATAAATAACTGAGGACCTCAAATGAGCCGGTAAAATATCTTTCATTCTGAAAAAACTATTCATTTTAAAATCATTGACAAGTATAAAAATAATTTTATAAGATGGAAAAACTTTAGAAATTGATATTTGAATGTTTTTAACGAGCTTCGGAGTGTTGGGACCGAAGTAAGGAACTTTTAGATAAACTACTTGCAATGATGAATCCACATCTGGCTGTTTAGGGCGAAAAAGGTCTTCCAAGAATTTGTTGACAAGTCTATAAAATAGTTGTTCTGGAAATAAATTGAATTTAGCAAACTGAGTTAAAAATTGAACTTCTTTATGAAAATTTACCCAAGATGTTGAAAGTTTGTAAGCTCTAAAAATTCGGCAGGACAGTCCAGACAACTTGGCGCTCAGAGGAAGGAAGCTGAAAAAATTGGTACCAAGCATAGTTGTGGTAGGTTTTCTATAGATGGAAGTAGAAAAGCCACCTACTGTACGGTGCACTCTGACATCTAAAAAGGGCAATGAGTTCTCATTCTCCTCCTCCATACTAAACCTAATATTCTGATGTTGAATGTTAAGGTAGTCTAAAAATTGTAAGGCATGACTTTGTTCTCTAAAAATCAAAAAACAATCATCAACATACCTTCTATAGAGTAATGGCTTAAAATCTGAGGGGCAGTTCTCCAACCAAGATCTCTCATGGTAGCACAAAAATGCATTGGCAAAAGTGGGACCAAGTGGTGAGCCCATTGCCATACCATCTATCTGCTTATAAAGCTGGCCATCAAAGAGGAAAAGTGTATCATCGGTGGCGAGTTCCAAGAATTTCGAAAATTGATTCCTATTGAGATTACTAACCCTATGTTCAGTTGACGGAAAAAGTCCATTGGTTATGATATTGCGAGTCTCATTAACAGGTATGTTTGTGAACAATGATTCTACATCAAAGCTGACCATAAAGCCCTCCTCAATGGACAATGAAGAAACAAGATCAGAAAACTGAAAAGAATCTTTAAGAGTAAATTCATTACATGTCAATGGCTGTATAATTGGCAGGAGAAATTTGGATACTTTATAAGTGGGAGAATTAATGGCTGAAAGAATCGGTCTAAGAGGAAGGCCTTGTTTATGGATTTTGGGCAATCCATATAGAAGGCCCGGCACTGCACCTGAAGTAAATACAGATTCATAAAAATCCGATAAACCTATTTTCTTTAAACTTCTAAGATAGTTGTTAATTTTATCTTCAATTCTTAAAATATGTGTAAGAATGTTACCTGGTAAAAGCTGAAATTTAGTTGCGTCATCCAATATTAAGAGAAGTTTCTGGACATAAGTTTCTCTATCTAAAATAACTACTCCCTTTCCTTTATCAGGGCGACAAATCACTATTGAGTCATCATTCTTCAGACCTTTTAGCAATTTAAAATCGCCAAAGGAGAAAACAGGAGAAAATATCTTCTTTCCGTTAAACCCATAAAAAAATTTCTTGGACCAATATTCAACATCCCTCAGGCATCTGGAGAAATCACCAACTGGTTGAAGTTTGCTAAGCTGGTGAAGCAACTTTTCAAATGATAAGAAATATTTATAAAAATCAAGTTTAAAAATAGGAAGACAAAAATCCAAACCTAAAGATAAAATTCTCTTTTCAGACTCAGAAAGGCTTCTGCTACTGTAATTGAAGATCACTGAATCCCTTCCACCAGTCAGTTCACCACAAAGGCCCAATCTACTTAGTTTATTGTTTTGTCTGTCCAAAGTGCAGGAGCGAAAACGACAAACCTGTTTAGATACAAAAAAACACAAATATTTAAAATCAATAAAAGATACAGACTGTTCCAACTGTGT
>JABUQX010022897.1:25000-30000 GCA_015478945.1 Trachelipus rathkii
TATCTTTCTATTGGAGTTTTAGCTAACTACGTGACAAACGCTGGGGCTGCATGAGCAGATTCCGTGATTGTCGAATATTATGGCAATTTATTGTAACTTACCTTTTTAAGGATAAGTTGCTATATATATAGATATATTATATATATATATATATATATATATATATATATATATATACTATATATATAATATATATATATATATATATTATTATATATATATATAATATATATATATATATATATATATATATATATGTGTGGTGTGTGTGTGTGTGTGTGTGTGTGTGTGTGTGCGCGCGCGAGTGTGTGTAAATGTTTGTTATATGAAACTTGAAAAAAACAATTCACGTAAATATAAACTTTTTTTTTAAAGACAGCAATTACATTTGAAAATGCAATTACATATTGATATGAATATAGAAGAAAGTTTGCGCATTGTCATAGCTCCATTTAGATGAGTGAATGAAATTTTTAAATGTTCCGAAAAAAAATGAAATGCAGTGTTAGTGGAGAACAGGATAGTAGATAAATCGAAATGACATAAACTGTCACTTTTTCCAAGATGAGTTGTATGCATGGACAGCCAAAAAATATGTCATTCAATACTGCATCTAGGGCGAAACAACGCCTCCTATTCAGAATATGCATCTAAAGAGGGTCTGAAGAAGTTTAAATGGTGTTTTAAGCTTTAGCGAGAGAGATAATTTTATTCTTCCATATATTGAAAATAATATTCAGAACAAAAGAAGGTTTTTATTTATGTTTTCGAAAAAAGTTTTTGTTGCGCAGAGGAAGATCATGTGGTTACTTTATAGATGAATTTATTGAAACTTTGATGTTATGAAAAACAGCCATGTTTAATTTAACTTTAGTTAGCGACGTGAGAAAATTCAAAGGCTAAAATTACATCAAGAGTCACCCTCTTAGTATTAGCTATCTTTCTTATGAATTGAAAAAAAGCAATGAATGGTCAAGTCGCCGGAACATAAAAATGGATATAGACGGAGTTACAAATAGATCTTTAATTTGTATAGACGATAAAAAGAGTTGGATAGAACAACAAATGGTGACTGCGGTCGTTGATTTCTTAATAGGGTTAAGGATAGTTGCCAACAACTGCGGCAATAGAACAATCGGAATGTGAAGGACATATAACGGAAGAAGGAAGTCTGTGGCATCTAATAGTGAACTTTTCGACATGTCTATTGGCAACTGTCAAAGGTTTACCGAAAATGTCAAAAGAACAGAGTGCCGGAGTCAAAGAGAAGTAAAAGAAGGTCGAAAGTCATATTGACTGCTTATAATAGATTCGAAAACTTTTAAATAACTAATCCTTAAAGAGATAGATATATTAGAGGCCTGAGAGAGAAGTCCCCCCGATTTTTTGGTAACAGGTTATTTACGAGTAACTTTCAAGCAAGGAAGGAAAAGGCCTTAAGGGATGATGGGAAGGGCTTAAGAAACAGTTTTATGAAAACAGCCTGTAAGCTCGGATGGCACAACTTTTGAGGACCAATGAAGAAAACCATCAGAATAAAATGCCCCTCTTCGTATTAAGCTCAGATTAAAAAGCAGAAATAATATTTTATGCTAAAAATATTATAGGTAATTCTATTTTGGAAAGTGGAGAAAAAGGAAATAACTTTAAGAAGAAGTTAAGGTTGAATTAAGGACCAAAGGTATGAGTAAGAAATCTTAGCCTTTACAGAAGAAGAAGAACGTCAGTTGAAATCTGCAGTAAAGAAAGAAGGCAAAGTTATTAAATAATTATATGCACATCTAAGAAAAAGCGAAAGGATGGAAACCAGAAAGATTTAATCTATTTATTTGAGGAAAGAAGTTTTTCGACTCAACGGAGAACAGATTTTTCTGGTTTTTCGATGAATATACAGAAAGTTACAAATGAGGTTTGGAATTTGAAACGCAACGGAATAATTCCTTTGTAACGAATAAACACTAGAATCATGATAGCTTTAATCCATAGCTTGATGAGCTTTAAATTAATTGGACAAATAAATGGAATGTTACGTTTGTATGTTTGAGAAAATCGCCACTGGTTAATGTTTTGCTATTCAGAGAGAAAATTCCAGCTAAAGCATTAATCATTCCGTAGTAAATTAAAAGGAATACGAACGAGGATCAAAGGTCAGTGGTGTAGAACCCCGGAGTGACAGAGACGTTTAATTTTTAACTCAGTGGTAAACTTTTTTCTGCTGATAACCATGAGATAGAACGGAATACAGAAATTAATGAGGTGAACTGAAGTAACCAAAGGTAGTCAGGCCATGAGAAAAATTATTGAATGTTATTATAAAGTTCATTATGTTTGGATTATCTTCATTAAAATCCAAGAATACAAGAAAATTAATAATAATAATAATAATAATAAATAAATAATAATAATAATAATAATAATAATAATAATAATAATAATAATATATAATAAAAAAATAAAAATAATTAAAAAAATAATAATAATAATAATAATTAATAATAATAATATAATAATAATAATAATAATAAATAGATAATAATAATAATAATAATAATAATAATAATAATAATAATAATACGAATATGAACAATAATAAATTATCGCCTTAACCATATTACTAAGAGGTTCGTAAATAAATTTAATATTGTGAGGTAACAAATATTATACAATGTATACCGTTAATAATTCAGTTAAAGTAATACCAACTAATTGCGTACTCGGTTTCTTTCCAAATCATCAGTTGCGTGCGTAATTTGGAAAAGTTAAGGTGTAAGTGTACCTTCACCCTATCATCAGTCGTTTATATAACAGACAGTGCCCTATCACTGATATCCTTGATATCTGAAATATCTGTAACTATCTTGTACTATCTACCTTGTTCGTTCGGTAATACTATTTTAAGGTATTTACCTGAAAAATGTACTGGAATCATGAAATCGGGGACATGCATTTAATGTATGGTCTTGCCTATTGCAATTCTGCTGAGAACCGGTTCCCTAATAGACGTCTACCGGATAAGAAAACCTTTCAAAGATTAGATGAACGGTTACGGGAAACCGGGACATTTAAAAAGCGAGCATCAGATGGAGGAAGACCAATACATGTGAGGACGGTTAATTGTGAGGAACGGATCTTGCAGCACGTTGAGGACAATAACGGGATAAGTACACGTAGAATAGCAGCAATGGAAAATGTTGGACATGTGGCAGTATGGCGTGTACTCCGTGAACAACAACTTCGCCCGTATCATGTACAACGTGTACAGACACTTGAAGAGGATGACTGTCCACGAAGACTTCGTTTTTTGTACATGGTTTCTACATAAAACCAACACCGACAAATGGTTTCTATTTGTCGTGTTGTTCACTGACAAAGCTGCTTTTACAAGAGACGGTATTTTTTAATTTCCAAAACGACCATCCTTGGTGGTCAGGAATTGTCGGTGAAAACCTACTAGGACCTATTATAATTGCACCAAGGTTAACAGGTGAGGTGTAAGAAACGTTCTTAAGGAATCAATTGCATGTCCTTCTCGATGATGTTCCACTGCACATTGTTCGTCGCATGTGGTTTATGCATGACGGTGCACCACCCTACTTCAGTAGGGTAGCAAGTTTCTTCCTAGACGAACGATATCCAAGGAAATGGATAGGGCGTGGGGAACCTGCTGCCCTGCCTCCTCGGTCCCCTGATTTAAATCCATTAGACTATTATCAATGAGGCCACCTAAAAGAACTTGTGTATTTAACTACCTTCGACGACAGTGTTGATGTTCTACAGCAACGTTTAGTTCATGCTTTCAACCAATTTCGAAATACACCTGGGATTTTTGGAAGAGTCCAGCAATCGATGCTACGACGACTTCTTGCTTGCATGCAGAAAGGGGGTTCCCATTTCCAGAACCTTCTGTGAGAGTAACATCCCTGATGTGGCCAAAACTTGAGAGTAATTGTTATTGGAATGTATAGCTTAAATAAATTGTTATTCACATGCTTCTTTGGTTTAAGACATACCTTGCATAGTGCAAACCTTTATTATTATTATTATTATTATTATTATTATTATTATTATTATTATTATTATTATTATTATTATTATTATTATTATTATTATTATTATTATTATTATTATTATTAATAATTATTTTATTATTATTATTATTATTATTATTATTATTATTATTATCTATTATTAAACCGTATAAATAGTAATATAATTTATTATCCGTATTGTTATTATTATTTCATTAAACTTTTATGCGTATGATGGTACACACGCTGTAACTTTGAAACGGGGGCAAATAGGACACATAGGAAACATGTTCATATAAATGTTTTTGATTGTTGATGGACTCCATCCGAATCAATCCCTTCCAGTGGTCAACATGTTAAGAAACATCCTTTATATATATATATATATATATATATATATATAATATATATAATATATATATATATATATATATATATAATATATATATTATATAATATATAATATATACTATATATATTATAATATATATATATAATATAATATATATATACTCGTCAAAATTAACGCAGCACAAGAGTACGTGACGAAGGAAAGGTAGAAAAGGTTGAAGAACGCAAAGTCACTTTATTGGACAATGACAATAACATGGTTGATTCCTCCCCAGAACCGTAGGTTGATAAAGTGTGAGACCAAGGTACAGCCAAAGAGTCTCGCAGTAGGGTTCGGAGGTTCGGCGCTGCAAACACACAATGTTGGTACGTACGACGGGGACGGCTGTGGGGGTTGTTGGGTCTGTCTCAATACCGTGTATGACCCCCTCTGGCACGGATGACAGGCTGAAACCGTCCTGGCATGTGGGAGAATGTTCTGGACAGTGATTTGATCCCATACGTCTTGCAGTGCCTGTCTCAGATCCGGAAGGGTCCGTGGAGGGGGTTGTAGCTGTCGGGTCCGATGTTTCAGGATAACCCTCAAATGTTCGATTGAATTGAGGTTCGGACTATATGCTG
>JABUQX010022897.1:35000-45340 GCA_015478945.1 Trachelipus rathkii
CTACTTTTCCAACATTTTCTCTAACAAATCAGTGTTAATTTTGCATTTTCATATTAATATTTAACAAAACTTAACAAAAAATTTAACAGAGCATAACATAACTATCAAACTGAATACCTAAGTTATAGCATAAGTTTACTTTTAAAAAACAAAGCGATATTGCCTAAACATCGGTACAGCCGCTATGCCCAAACTTCAGTAGATTAGAATAAAATTCCTTCACGAACATGGATGTGTCATTATATATCCATAATAAAACATACCAAGATCATGTCTAGTCTAACAAAATAACTTAGCATGTAAACCTTTACTCGTCATAACCGATCAAGACTGAACATAACCAACATATCTAGCATTTTTACAAAGTGCTATAGCCTACCATATATGCTAACATTAGGAACTATGAATAGGACATTAACATTTGAAACTTTGAATAAGTTCTCGATCTACCCATAAAAATATATATTTCTTCATAAATTAAATAATGTTTTTCAAAGTTCCTTAATAAAATTTAAAATTCCTGAGAGAAGGGAGGGAGAGGTCACCGCCTGAAGGGCAGAAACCTTAACTGCTCGATATGAACTTTGAAAAACATTATTTATTTTGTAGAGAAATATATTTTTTTTGTTAAGTTTTGTTAAAAGTTACCATGATGTTGCAAAATAACATTGTAATGTTAAAGATATTTTGGAAAAAGTGTGAATAGGATAATTTTTGGAATTATTATTTTTGTATATATTATGAATTGAATTTTGTTAATGATAGCAATTTTATTCATGTGTAAGGTGTGCTAGATATGTTATTTTTACTGGTTATAAACAGCAAAAGAATAAATCTACGTTGTCATCGTTCAAAAGAATTTATTTTATGTAATGTTAGAGCCGTATTGATACTTAAATATGAATTAAATCACTTATAGTATGCTAAATTAGCATTGATATGTTACAGGTTTGGTAGAAAATGGGTGATATGTTAAATTTTATATATGCAATGCTAGTTATTTACCTTTATTAAACAGAGAACATTGTTAATGAAAGTAGTTTATTCTTTGTAACATGGTCAATGATAATCACTCGCTGCTGCTATAGTATTATATATATGTTAATGTTGCTTTAGTGACGCTAAAACTTTGTTACGTTACCATTTATTCGCTGGTTAGTGTGATAGCTAGGTTAGATTATGCTAAATTTTTGTTGTGTTTCTTAAATACTACAAAATTAACAAAAATTAACAATTGTAATGGTCTAAAATTGTACCACTGGCTTTATACTGCCTGAGAATAAGTCCTATAAACGCCGAACGACACTATAGGTAACTTTGCTAGTGGTCACAGTTTATTCGTCTGCCAGTATGATATTTAGTTTAGATTATAGTAATTTTTTTTCCAAGTTCTGATAAATACTGCTATTCTAGTGTAAATTAGCATTGATGTGACTGACTAGTAAGGATTTGTAGATGATATTGAATACTGCTCTTAAGCTATTAACTATGGTGATGTTAGTTGCTTATTCGTTCTTTAGGATTGCTAGCTTTGTTGTTGTGCATAATGTTCTTAGTTTAGGTGATATAAAATTAGTTTTACAGATGTTAAAACTTTGTTATGTTACTAAATTAATTTTCAATATTTAATAAAGTACCTAAATAAATCTACCTTGTCATCGTTCAAAAGAACTTATTCTATGTAATGTTAGAGCCGTATTGATACTTAAATATGACTTGAATCAATTATAGTATGCTAAATTAGCATTGATATGTTACAGGTTTAGTAAAAAATAAGGGGATATGTTAAATTTTATAGGCAATGGTAGTTACTTTCCATTATTAAACAGTGAACATTGTTAATGAAAGTAGTTTATTCGTATGTAAGGTATGTTATGACTCGCTATGTTCTTAGTTCAGTTTATGTTATGTTAGCTTTAGTGATGTTAAACCTTTGTTACGTTAGTATTTATTCTCGGTTTAGTGTGATAGCTAGGTTAGATTATGCTAAATTTTTGTTGTGTCTTTTGTTAAATATTACAATGTTAATGCTAAATTAACATTGATATGGTTTAGATATGAATGAAAGGCAAGGCTAGGTTGAGTATTGCTTGGGTGATGGTGGCTTATTTGCCGTAGACAAACAGGTAGCTTTGCCAGTGATCACAGTTTATTCGTCGGCCAGTGTGATATTTAGTTTAGATTATAGTAAATTTTTTTTCCAACTTCTGATAAATACTGCTATTCTAGTGTAAATTAGCATTGATGTGACTGACTAGTAATGATGGGTTAAACTTTGTAGGTGATATTGGATACTTCACTGCTCTTGAGCTGTTAACTATGGTGATCTTAATTGCTTATTCGTTCTTAAGGATTGCTAGCTTTGTTGTAGTGCATAATGTTCTTAGTTTAAGTGATATGAAATTAGTTTTACAGATGTTAAAACTTTGCTATGTTACTAAATTAATTTTCACTATTTAATAAAGTACCTAAAGGAATACCTCTTTCACCAAGAGAAGAGTGAAGGAGAAGACATTTGGGTAACACAGTTGGTTTAACCGTAGTATTGCTAGGTATGATAGTTTGTAGGGGGTGTGCAAGCCTTCTTCGAAAGGGAATAACCAGAGTTATGTACTAAGTTGGTATGAGTACGAATATATGTTTAAGTAGCATAACGATGCTAGTAAGTTCAATTAACCCTAGTATTGTTAGGTAGGTTTGTTTGTAAGGGTGTATGATACATCTTTGAAGGAAATTATCAGAGTTATGTACTACTTTGACATGGGTACGTAACTTTACTCAAGTTAAATTTGTTATTTAATGTAAATGAAAAATGTAAATATGAAAATATCGTGTCTTTGAAAGGTTGGTTATATTGTTAATTTATGCATCTATTCGTAGTTCAGGGTGTTTAGATCTGTTAGATCTTATTTCCTTACATCCGCTTAACCAACCGACTATCATCAATCCTTTCCGTATGACTAAATCATCTTAAAATACTCTCATTTATTCTCTCATTTACGCTTTTCTTCACACCACATTGTTCCCTAGCACACTCATTCCTCATTTTATCAATTCTTCTCCCACCTAACACACCCCTACGATTATCCATCTGAACAGACTGCACTTAAGATTTTTACTTATTCCACACTATAGTTTCGTTACTATAGATTAACACTGGTAACAACATATTCTCATGCAGAACCCAAGCGCACTCAAGATTTACCACCTTTGCATTCACCAAAGATTTAATTTGACCAGTCATTTTCCTACCACTCACAACGTTCTTAGCTCATTCTGCATCATCCGCTCACTTTTCACACATCCTATGGCAAACTTTTAAACACAGCTACTTATTCCAGTTGCTCTCCTTCCATCCTAATTTCATTCTTTGGGCTTTCTTCTCCCAACACCATCACCTTACATTTATCCACATTTACTCTCAAAAATCCCTCCTTTTTCACACTCTGCCAAACCTCTCTACCAATCCTTTCAAACTTTTTTTAGATTCACCACACAAAACCAAATCATCGGCATACAATAAGCAGAGCTTCCTCCAATCACTTCCATTCTTTTTCAATCGAACATCCTTTCCTGCAACCCCTACCTTTAATTCTTTAATCACCCCATCCATATCCGAATTAAGTAGCCATGGAAACATAACACATCTCTGCCTTACTTTCTTATCAATATTGAACCATTAACTCTCCACTTCATTCATTCTTACACATGTTTCACTATCAGCATACATACTTTTGATTCATTTCAGAAGTCAACAACCAACACTATATATCATTAAAATATGCCACAAATCGTTCCTATTAATCCTGTCATGCGGCTGTTCAGGGCTGCAGAGCCAGAGGAAGAGCCGGGAGACGGACCTGCGGAGCCCGGAGCCGGGAGCCGGGAGCCGGAGTCGAATTTTGTTTTGGGTGGAGCCGGAGCCGAAATTTTTGGGGGTGGTGGAGCCGGTGCCGGAGCAAGAGTCAAATTTTTTGAGGGGTGGAGTCGAAGTCGGATCTGGGGTTGACAAAAAATGGGCCTCTCCGGCTCCTGTAATCACAAATATTCTTACCTTACAGCATAGAAAATTCAAACAGAGGATTTGACTGAAGGGAAATTTTATTAAGAATTAATGCTTTCAAAAATAAAGAAAAGATTTTAGCAAATGATATGAAATATTCCAAGTGAATAAGGGAAAGAATGCTAACTGAAAACAAAATATTTGTTTCGACCCCTTGTGTTAATCCACAGTTCAGAATCCTTCTCAAAACTGAAGGTCTGATATTAAGATTTAGGTATGCCCTTTGTGAACTAGGAATTAAAATGACTAGCACAATCGAACTGAATTCTGGGCCAAGGTCAGGCAGTTAATCAGTTTAAGGAATTATTTCTTTAGTATATTGTCAGGCTAAGATGAAGAAGCCAAATTTAATAAAGAATGGGGCGAATTGGAGCTTGCAGAAAAGCAATTGAAAAAGAAGATCAGCCATTAAAAGACTTTCAAGCCCAAAATCCTTCAGAAAAATTTAAATTAGAATTCCATAATGTATTTGATTTAACTGTTTAGAAGTCAATACCTTACTATCTAAAATTTTTGCAAAATGCTGCCTGCACAGTTACACAGCTTTGCCTCCGACTCAAACGAGCGTTGAGCGCTTATTTTCGAATTTAAAAATAATATAAATTGGATCTAAGGACATCGTTAATTAAAGGAATATTTTCTTGAAAGTTTTATTTTTAAAATTATAATATATTTTCAGGTAGTTTATAGTTCAAAGAAGAATTATTCTAAAAGTTAGTGACAGGTAAATTTATTAATTTTTTTAAGAATTTTGTTTTCTACAAAAATCTTTT
Source organism: Trachelipus rathkii (assembly GCA_015478945.1). Lineage (NCBI taxonomy): Eukaryota > Metazoa > Arthropoda > Malacostraca > Isopoda > Trachelipodidae > Trachelipus > Trachelipus rathkii. The sequence goes on from JABUQX010022897.1 coordinate 39,837, forward strand.
CTTATTTTAATGGTTAGTTAGAAAAAAGATGTCACTAACAACCATTCTCTTCTATTATATCTATAGGCGTAACTAGGTAATTTTCTGGGAGGGCATGGCCATCCCTTTATCTTTTATATGTACTTGGCTGATATATATAATTGATAAGCAAATTTATGGGGGGAGGGCATGTTTCCCTGTCCTCCCTCTAGTTACATAAACAGTATGTATGAGTATGAATCTCATTCACGACATAACTTATATTTTGCCTGGAAAAATAGTAACGAAAAATTAACTAAGTTGTATACATTTTTTTTTAAGAACTCGTTTATAACTAAAAAGGAAGAAAGCAGATGTCCAGATTTCATCCTTAGAAAGGGTAATCCCAGAAAAATTGAAGGAAATAAAGAACTGAAAAATAAGATGTAAGCATTGAGTTGACCAATGTATATTATCAACAGTGAAATGAAACATATATAGTAAACATGAAATATTTTATGTTTACTACATCAACCTAGTATAGAGAATAAATACAAAAATAGCATTTAGTTCGCATAAAACAATTTTGAAATTTTTAATAAATAATAAAATAAAATATAATATAATTAAAAGCAAACTCTCTTATACACTAAAAATAAACTTTATTATTGCCAAAAACATATAAATGAAAAACGTACAATAATTTTATTTAAGCAATATATCAATATCTGTAACTTTCAATTTTCCTTTAAATCAATGATCAAAAATGGTGAACACGTAGCGACTTCGTTTAGTTTCATAATTTATTATATATAAAACAGATTTATTATTATATTAATTGTAAAGATATCTCTGAGTTTTACTCACCTTAAAGTGCTTAATGGTGTCTATTTTCTGAATATTAAAAAGTTTGGAAATTGTTAGGAGAGGTGAGAGAATTCAATCGTTACTCAAAGGGAACTAATAAATCCTCTTGTGCAGCCATTTCGGAAAAAAATATTAAAGACGGAGGAAAGAAGAATGCGATTTATGAGAGGAATGAAGTTTTTTTATGAGCTATCTTATTATTAATATAAAAACTTTAAAGAATTGACACAAAAACGTATTTCTCACAAAATCAACTGAAGATCAGCTACTTCTTCTTCTACAAGTACACACACATTGTGTACAGTATATATATATATATATATGATTATATATATAAATATATGTATATATAGTATGGATATATAATATGATAATATATATATAGATGATTAGATATATATAGATATATAGTATATATATAATATATAGTAGATATTATAGATATATATATGAATATATATATATATATATTAAAGATATATAATATATAAAATTGGATTTGGGAGTATTTGAAGTTGGATATATAGAAAGGAGACTGTTAAAGAGTGATCAGGCGATTATCATTCACTTGGAAGGCGAAGGATCATTAATTGGGAGAGAATGTAAGAAGGTTCGGCTGGCTCATGAAGCAACGTCATACAGACGTCCGTCTTCGATTGGTCATCATAACAATAGACTATCTTTTCTCAAGTCTACAAGCTTCTTCGAGTTTCTTCCTTCACAAATTAAAGGGCCCAAATCCATTAATCTGAGAGTGGTATTAATAGAGAATAGATTAAATGAAAATATGTTTCCTTCTTGATCTATTGTCAATTGATTAAGATATATGATATAGATAGAATATAAGAGATGAGATATACGTCATAGTATCATATATAAGTAGATATGAGTATATAGGTAAGTATATAACGTATATGAGAGAGATTATATAGTAAGTTGATAGATTAGATATAGTATAGAGATAGATAGAGAATTATATATATATGTATAAGTACTAGATTAATTATATGATATATATAGAGAGAGAGTAGAAGAGATAATATAGAGTATAGATATAATGACGTAAATTGGTAGAGATAAAGATAACTATAGTATTATGCACTCGGGTCCATGATGTATGGATCTGATTAAGAGATAATGAGAAAAAGATTTATTCATTATAATCTTTTCAGACTGCTTGGACTAGATTCAAACTCAAGATAACAGGAAAGACATTCCATCGGAATAAATGAACCAACGATAAGATATTTGGCCAAAACTTAGAAGCAAGATGTGTTGTATTTTCAGACAAATTGGATATTGAACTGTAATTTAGTTACGTATATTTATTTATTATTGTAATTAATTTATTTTTTTATTCATTAATATTTTATTGTAATAACTTTATTCTATTTATTATATATTTTTATTTATATGTAATTATTTATTATTAACTTTATTAATTTATGTAATTATATGATAATTGTATTATGTTTATTATTATTATTGTAATTACTTATTATTATATTATAGTGTATTCATTATTAATATATATAATTTAATAACAGAATTATTGTATTATTATTATATTATTGTATATTAGTCATTATTGTTATTATTGAGCTTGATATTATTAATTATGTATATATGATTATATGATTATATAGTATAATATTACATTATTATTATTATTTATGATATATTATTATTATATTATTATTATTATATATTATTATTATTATTATTATTGGAGTATGTTGGTGTGGACTTGATCTCGTAAAGAGTAGTGATCAATCAGTTATAAATGGTTGGGGGCGACGCTTTTTGTTCGCTATGCAAGGTGAGGGGAGAGGGGAGAGGGTTGCTGAAACTGGGCAATGAATGAAGGAGAGGATTATCCGAATTGAGGAGGTATGATTTGCATTGTAAACGTGACAGTTTCACTATCAGGATGGGTTTATTAAGAAGGTAAAGGAAAATTTTTTTTTGTGATTTCCATTAGTAGATGATGGGAAATAGTGTGTATGGAAAGGGAAGGCGATGAAGTTTAGAATTATGTAATCGCATAGAGAGCACGTTTATTTGTAAAGGTTTCTGAATTGGATATTAGATTCGTGATATTTAGAGGACCCAGCAGATGATGTAAAAATTTAGAAAGGGCAGAGGAGGTATGTCTGTATACGATTGTGAGGGTTTCTTTAGGTTGGTTAAAATTTGTGCCAGTTAAGATTGTTCAGAGCGCAGATTTTAGTTTTGTGTGGGCTCGTTCAAATGATAATTGTTGAGTGTGGGGATTGGAAGTCGTCATATTGTGTGTCCAAAAGGGATCAAACTAGAATTCAGGTGGGTTGTTTTATTTTGAGGGAGTCCATTGTTTGAAGAAGGAAAATTTCTGTGATCTATATTATTCTTCTGTTTGGAGGAGTAGAGGTAAAGTTATAGTGTTGTTTTTAGAGAGGTAATACAGTGCAATTGTTGTTGTTAGGCAAACTGATCCAGATTGGAAAATATGTAATATATTGTACGAGTCTTCTGGACATATCTATGGATTGTAGGATGAGGGAAAGGATTTTGTGTTGTGGAGAATGCGTAAGATCAATCAGGCGATACACAGATTAAGATGTATTATAAGGATGGGGAGAGAATGGGGAATTGGGATGGAGCAGAGAGGTGCAGCGATTAGAAAGAAGAGGCTAGAAAGGAAGTGGTAGATGAAAGAATCCCTATGCGGACTCCATTAGCAAGATAGATTTGCGAATATGAGGAGAGGACTGGTGTCAAGATTGAAACAACTATAGACTGTGCGACCGGAGGATGGGATTTTGGCCAATGTATTAGTTTAGTTTATGATGTTATATTAAAGATAATGTTTAATATTGGTTAATTGATATGTAATATTTTATTATGTTAATACATCTATTATTGTAAAGTAATTATAGTTATTATTATATATTATTATTTATTATATGTATTAATTCATTATTAACATTATTATACGTATTTATTATATTATTATTATTATTATTATTATTATTATTATTATTATATTATTATATATTATTAGTTATTATTATCTATGATATATAATTAATTATATATTATTATTATTATTATATTATTCATCCAGATTAAGATTAAATTATTTATTTTTGCTACTTTGTTTAGACTTACTCTTAACGGCCATCCGGAAGGGGATGTTGGATCAAAATGTCTTTGTTGATGTTGTATTAAAGGAGTACGCGTTGAGGGGAAGGGGGGAAACTGCTTTGGCGTTAAAACTCGAGAGGGATAATTGGGTTAAATCGGACTACTAGAGAGTAGGAAGTAGAGTGCTTTAATCCGAAAGCCAGTGTGAATCTGATATGGGAATGAGGGGAAAAAAATTCCCATTGAGGGATTAATATTCGCAAGTACTTAAAGGAATATATTGAAGAGAGGAGATGAATGATATAGGCTGTATACGGAGCTCGTTTATTGGATTGGTATTCCTTTAGTTTTAAATTTTTATTTATATGTGTGTTGTGTGGGGTGTTTCTATTGTGAATGGTATGGAAATTTTCTCATAGACTCAGGTAAAATATTTTTGGCTTTTTATGGGGCTCCCGATACATTGTCGTCTATTAGTGGATACTATAATATCGGCAGCCCCCTGCTGGAAATTTATGATATAAAATATAATATAATTATATAAGAATATATACTATATAATATATAATAAGAATGTAAGAATATATATACATAAATAAAATAGACAGTAAAGAAGGTATATTGAAGAGTAAGACGAGCAATTAAGGATATATGAGAGAGAGAAGATGAGCAGTAATGAGAGAGATTGAGAAAGAGAGATACATTAGAGAGGAAGAGAGAAACCTTATGAATAGAAAAAAGTGCTGCTCCCAGAACTGCACACTAAATTGGGTCATATTGAATAACAAAAGGTTGGAAAGTTGCTCAAGATTTCACCTCTGTAAATTCTATTCACTTTTTGCTAACATATGCATCTCCGAACACAAATAACTTATAAATATGTATTTCACCGCACCGAAAACAAACAACTCATATAATAACCCTCGATCTGTCTATAATATTCCTGGTGTTTCTTTTCTCATGACCATTTAATTTAGAAGGAATCCCTGAATACTTCTTAATATATATACTAAACAAGCTTTCTGTTAATAGAAGTTGAGTTCTGTTAGACACCTTGTATCAAATTTTCATTTCACACTCAGCTCCACTTGCTTACTCTTCATATAAGAGGTTGTGTTTTTTCAGCTATACCCTTGATATATTATGGAGTAACGACTTCAAAACATCTATGTGTAGTTCAGTTCCACTATACACACCTTCTGAAAAGGTGAATATTATAGTCTATATTCGGCTTTCGTCTTATTTAAACTCTTTATCCCGCACATTACGACAAACCTTCATTTTATACCAATTTAATTGCATTATTTTGAATCCTAGGTTACATTATTTATATTTATGATAGAGCATGCTATTTATATTACCTAATATGGACACTGTTGCTTCCGCTATATATAATTATAATTTTCTTCTAAATCGTATTACACACCTTTCCTTGACCATTTGATAGGATGAGTTCGTGCCACTATGCTACTATTTTCTTACTTACATAAGTTACTCATTTACTTTCCCTAATCCATAACTATTATTCTGATCCTCCAGATACTATAACCCCA
>JABUQX010022898.1:0-17500 GCA_015478945.1 Trachelipus rathkii
ATATATATAAATTATAATAATATTAATATATATATATATATATATATATTATAATATATATATATATATATATATATAATATATATATATATATATATATATAATATATATAAATATATATATAATATATATATATATAAATATATATATATATATATATATATAATATATATATATTAATATAACTTAATATATATATATATATATAATATATATTATATATATATAATATAGTATATAATATATCTATATTATAATATATATATATATTATATAGTTTATAATATATATAATATATATATAAGAATAATATAATATATATATATATATATTATATAATATATTATATATAAATATATATAATATATATATATATATATTATATATAATAGTATAATATATATATATATATATATAGTATATATATATAAAATATATATTATAATATATATTATATAGTAGATATAAATTAGATATATGATATATATATTAATAGTATATAATATGATATATATAATATATATACGTATATAATATTATCGATATATATTATTAATATATAATATTATATAGTATAGATATATATTATAAATACTATATATATATATATATAATATATATATTATATATATATATATAATATATATAGATTATATATATAATAATATATATATAATATAATATATATAATATATATATATATATATATATATTATATAATATATATAAATATATATTATAATATATATATATATAATAATATTATATATTATTATTTATATATATAGTAATATATATATATATATATATAATTATATAAATTAATATATATATATAATATAATATATAATATATATATATATTATAATAGTTATATATATATATATATATAAATATATATATATACATATAATATATATATATTATAATATATATTATATACTATATATATATAATATATATATATATAAAATAAATATATTAAGTATATATATATATATATAAAATATAGAAATATATATATATATATCTTATACTTTTATACTTACTTCTCTCCTCTTTACTCTACTCTCGGTCTCTCTATATTCCTAGACTCTATATTACTATATCTATTATTATATATATTTTACATCTTCAATCAGGCTATATATATTATAATATATATACATTACTCTCTCTACGTTAGCTCATATATTATAAAAGTATCTTATTACTCTCTTCTCTTCTTATTTATTCTTCTCTAGTCGATTATTATATAGCTATTATTCTCTTATATTTATCTATAAATATATATTATAATATTATATATATATATATATTATATAAAATTATAATATATATATATATAAATATTATATATTATATAATATATATAATATATATAATAATATATTATATATATATAATAATATATATATATAATATATATATATTATAATATATATATACTATATATACTTATATATATTATATATATATATATATATTATATACTATATATATAGTATATATATATATATATATAATATTATAATTTTTATAATATATATATATATATATATATATATATTATATTAATACTCTATTTACCTATATATATACTTATATACTATATATTAATATATTATATCTTATTAATACTATATATACTTATATATATTCTTACTTGCTTATAATATAATTATATATATATTATATATACTATATTATAAAACTATTTTATATTTATAAGGGAAAAAATAAATAATGAATTTATACTATAATAGCAATCAGAAAATTTATATATTAATATATATTATATATATAATATATATTATATATAATATATATATATATTAATAGTATATATATAATATAATATTATATATACTATATTATATAGTATTTATTATATATATATTATTTTATTATTGATATATATGATTATCTATAGTAGTTTATAATATTACCTATATACTAGATTAATACTTAGCTTATATTTACTATTGACATGTAAGTTCGTTTTATTATTATAACTTATATATACTAATACTATACTAAATATGTTTAATATTCTAGATTATTATTTTATATAGATATGTTATATATTAGATTATAAATTAGTAAACTAACTACTTTCTCTTTATTTCTTCTGTGGAAAATGATAAATGCATTTTGTCTTATAATATTATCTTTATACATTATTCCTATTATCTTTATTCCTCATCTATATCAGAATTTAATATAGTCTTTCTCTTCTCAATCTCTCCTTATACTCGTATTGACTACTTACCTGCTTAATTTGCATCACCATCTCAGTATCTCAATTTCTTTTCTATTATTCCCACGACTACTCTGTTTTCTCTGGAGTTCCGTTTTTGAGGAACTTATTATCTCTTCTCTTATTCTTCTCTATCTCTCTCTATCTTACTCTCTATCTCTTCTCTTCTCTCTCTCTCTCTCTTCTCTCTCAGAGATCAAACCATGCCATTTGCCTTGTGTCTTTGTCTCTTCTACTGCTATATACATCTTTCTCTCTCTCGTCTCTCTCTCTCTCTCTCTCTCTCTCTACTTCTCTTATCTAAACAAGGGTTGTTGCTTAGATCTCTCTCTCTCTATCCTCTTCTCTCTCTTTATCTTTCTTCTTCTCTCTCATCTCACTCACATCTCTCTATCTCTCTCTCATATCATCTCTCTCTCTTCTCTCTATCTCTCTATTCTCTCTCTCTCGTCATAAATGCTCTTTTTCCCTTTTATTTTTTCTTCTATTCAGTTTTCTTTTCTTTCTATTCCTCATCATTTCTCTTTGATATAATATTCTTTGATCACATCTATTCCTATTTCTCCCAGAAACTTTCTTTAAAATAACTAGGCTTCTTTCTCTCTACTCTTTCCGACACTCGTATCTTCACTCTTCTTCCTAACCAGAAACGTATAGAGTACGATAATCTTCCATTATTTCCTAATGCAGTCTCTCTCTCTCTCTCTCTACTTCTTCATCTCTATTCTTCACTCTCTCTCTTCATCTTATCTTTATCGTCACATCTCTCTCTATCTCTTCTCTCTCATCCTCTTCTCTCTCTCTCTTCTCTCTCTCTCTCTCTTCTCTCTCTCTCTCTCTTCCATCTATCTCTACCTCTCTACTTTCTTTCTTCTCTGATAGAATTCATTTGAGATAATGGATACTAAGAGAATTCGATATTCATTCCATTGTTGCACTGTTAAAATATATAAGCGATGATAAATGTCTTGAGTTCATCTTTCTCTGAGTTATCGTTATAATAAGGAAAACAAACAATATTGTCTTTTATTTAATAAATAATAAATGAAAGAGGACATATATATATAGACTTTCATCTAAACAATAATCGAATAACAAAAGCATAAGGGTATAAATGAATAAAGGATAACATAATGATCTGTATTGTATAAATAATCAAAGGAATAAGGAATTACAAAATTTATCTGACAATATACATTATATAATGACAGCTTTATAATAAATATAAAATCAGAAATTGAAGTACATTTCTGGTTAAAATTGTTTTTGCAACTGATAGCAAACTGATATTTTAACATCCTACTTATAATAACTGTCTTAAGCTGTATTCTCAAACAATACATGCTAATAAGCATTGTGTATTATTTTAACTATGTTAAATCTACTTGCTTGTATGTTCCATAAGTATGAAATAATTAATTTAGTTATAAATAAAATATATTTGATTAGAGTATATTATTTTTTATCAATTATTCATCTATTACTGTATCTCATATCCACTCTTAGGCTTCAATATGTTAATATAGATACCTGATTTTACTGATACATTAATTATTACATTTTTTATTTCTCTTAATTTATTATCTTTCTCTATTATTTTTTATTCCACCGTATCAGGAGTGCGTCCATATGTTATAAACGATGCAAGACAACACGAAGCAACTTCAATGCTTTCATAAGACACACATATCAATACACTATAAACAGAGTGTACCAAAGCTGTGAGATGAGAAGAGAGATATATTTTAATTTTAAAAATTTTTCGAAATTAAAAAATTAAATATTATTCAATTTATTATTCATGGAAAAATAAATTTATTTATTATCTTAAGTATTATAAAATATACGTGTATATATATGATAAACATATATTTAATAATTATAATATACTTCAAGTCATCAACCATTCAAGAGTATCTTCGCTCATAAGATTTGCTGGAACTGGCTTTTTACGCATGCCTAACATTTATTATATGACCCTTGAAAAGTTAATTATCTTATATAATAATAAATTAATGGTTTCGAGCAAAAATTTCATATTTTGTTCATATTTCTAATTTATCAATTCTACCCTTTTGATGTAGAATAAATAGTGAGAATCCATTTTTTATTTGCCTGATGAAGTGTCATAATTCACATTTGCTCTCAGCTGAATAGTACCTAACCAAAGTTCTCTAGAAAAGAGATTTAAGTGTGTTAGTGCAGAGATTGGACTATTTAACACTCATGGTTACAACTCGACCTGTTGAAATTTAAAATCATATCTTTTACTAAATTGAATTTATAATTGTCATGCTTTCTTATCCCAAAAAAAGCTTATTCACAACACAATAGCATAATGAGTTCAAGGCAAATGAATTCAATAATTCTAAGGGGCAAAAATGGATACCCACTTTTCTTTATTTATATATAATATTATTTTTATAATATAATATAAAAATAGAATAATAATAATATAATAGATATAAAATTTATAAATAATTAAAATAATAAAAATAATAGAAATTAATTAATGAAATAATTAATACTAAGTAATAAGAACTACATAGTACTATTTATACATAAATTACTAAAATATTAATCTTATAGATATTATCAATAAAGTACAAAGTAATAACAATAATAATCAAATTACATATAAAATTATAATTCAAATTAGCAATTACGAAAACAAATAAATATAATACACTATTAACACAACCTTTTTCATTAACAAACTTCTCACTAAAACTGGCATATAAACAAATAATATAATAACTATAATAAGATAATAATCTAATGAATTGAGGATAAATAATAATACTTAATTAATATAAGTATAATAATTAAATATATAAAACAATATAATTTAATAATAAATAATAATAATAATAATAATAATAACAAAAAATATAATAAAGAATTATTAAGATAATAAATAAGAATAAATAATAAGTTGTTAATTTTTAATTAATTATAATAAAATTAATAATATATTATAAAATTAATAATTAATAATTAAATAATTTATAATATATAATATTATATATATAAATAATAAATAATTAATAATAATATATAATATAATACTAAGAATACATTTAACTATATATTTAATAATAATCAAAATTTATCTATAACATTAGAGTGTTTGGAATAATAGAGCTAATACTATATCAGTTATATACTACTTCATAAAGTAATACAGTTTAATAATAATAATCAATAATTAAATTAAATATAATAATAAAAATGACGATAATTAACTTAATTCTTTCAAATATAATCACAGTCAAAGGCATATGATAATAAAAACTTTCTAAATTAAATTAATAATAATTTAATATTATGATGGAATAATTATAATATCATCATGAATATGTAAATGATATTTATGATGCATGCAATATAGACTGATAGATTGAGATATGGATAAAAGATTAATATATGAATACAGATATAAAAATGATAGTATAGAGATATTGATATCGAATGGTATCGTATGAAAAATCTATAGAGTGATAATCGATTATAGAATAATATTGGAAAAAACTATGCCTATATTCACACAATGAAATAATAAAGTAGAGTAAATAATGAGAAAGTGAAAATAATGACAATTTAGACTTGTACAACTAAATAATAATACAATATTAATATATGAATATTTATTATTAATTAATAATAATAATATAAACGATGTAATTATTATATTATAATACATACTGCAAATATTATATAAAATTACTAAAATTAATAAAAAATAACTATTAATACGATTGTTGATATAATTTAAAAAATATTATATAGATAAATTAAAAACTAAATTCTGTTCACAGATAATATAATTAATAAATAAATGAACTTGTGAATTGTATATAATATTCTATATAATACTTTCCTACCTAAATAATAGAATAAATACAATAAATAAGATGTATTACATAATAAACCAAAATAATAATATATATATAAAAGTATAGATAAAAGTAAATTACTATTATAATTTAATGAATAGATTAATCATTCAAATAATAATAATATTATTCATAATATAATAATTAATTTCTTGAATAAATAATAATATTAATAATAATTAATAATAATAATAATATAAATTTTAAAAGATAAATTATTCTTACTTAAACAATAATGAAAAAATTTTAAAGTTAGTTTATAAGTTCAAGCAATCATTGTTATATTCAATTTCAATTTTTGTATTTTAAATTTTGATTTGATATTTCATTCAGTTTTTAAAAATAAGTTAAATGCATTGGAATTTTATTATTTTAATTAAGTTAATATTATTTTGAGTAATGATTTTGGGATGTTAAAAAAAAGATTTCAAGTTTAGGATCAATATCTTTCACTTGCGAAGCTATAAAAAGTAATATCTGCTTTCACATTGTTGAGAAATGAAATTAATATTTGAACAAAATCCGTATTCTTCGTGAATGAGTATTTGAAACGCTATTTAGAGGAGTAAGTTAATATATCTGCTAGGACACATTAATATGATTCAATTTTTATATTTCTTGTTTTCTATTAATCTCTCTTGTGCAGAAATTATAATAAATTGTAAGAAATTAAAGAAATTATTACAACATATACAACAAAATAATCAACACCGCCTCACCTGCTATGCACCTTAGTCTTTTCGCCTCTGCTGAATTCATACATCAGTTGTTACCTCCACTCGGACACAATCATCACTTTTCTCGAGATCCTTGATTTTTACCACAATAATTATCTCCATTGTCCTATCACCGCTATGCCGTCATTTCGGGTAGATATACACCTCGAGTCGAAACACATTCACTTATACGCAAAGTAAAGTGCCGTTCTGAACTCAACTAGCATCAATTCATTATCCCTAGATGACCAAACTCCATAGCTACAATTACCCTATAACATGCTCATCTATTCCTCTAAGAATTGGTCTAGCTTGTACACCACGTCCACACCAAACGAACGAATTCCCATATTAAGAAAAACTAATTTGAAATGAATTCTATTACAATGTATAATCAGGATTGTTAGCAAAATCTTGTGAATCACACTTGACCATATATTGCGCTCCAATAAAGTACACATAATAATAATTAGCTGCAATTACAAGATAAAACTAATAGTAACTTTAACATCCACTAACACTCACATAAAATAATAAACTCATAATAATTATAAAACATAGCACCATACTAACTTGAAAATTTATAATTTCAAATCAAATAATGTTTAGTTCGATTGCAATTTACATACAATATCAATACAATCTCTCCATATATTATTTATAATACAATAAACAATTATTAATCTGACTGTAAACACTCACAAATATTAGAACAACGTATTATATTAGTCTTAAGTCACAAATCTTCTTGTTTACAACAATAACATTTAAACCGACAGTAACTGTCACATGTCACAACTTTAAATCATCCCACATATACAATACATTTCATTTTAATTTAATATTATAGCTTTATATATCCCCATTATCTCTATTCAAACCCCAATTATATAACTAACATCTTCAAAAGCACGAAACAAACGCTTATAGGAGATATACATCAATATCCATAATACATCTTTCAATAATCTTATTCTCTATTCAGTAATCTATAGCTTCCACACACAAACCCAAATCCTCAATATTATAAAGAAGATTTATCCTTAAAATGCATCATAATCGCTATACACATCATATACCAAATCAATTCTAAACACTATTCTCATCATTTAACTCCTCCTTTGAGCTAAAGTTAATAATAAACCTCACCATATAAAAATAATACATGATATTAGTATAACTCAAATGTAGAATCATGCAATAACTATACTCAATAATAATCATCACGTCCGCAATTAATAAATATATTATAACAATCAATTTTATAATACTAAAATGCTAACATAATAATATAATTATAATAATATCAACTACGCTCACAATCATTACAGTTAATAAAAGTTGGAGAATTGAAAGTATGAAGAATAAAGAATAATACTATAATTAATTCAACTCACCTAAAATCCATACCAATCATCAAACAAATTTAAAATAACTCTGCCACTATAGAGAGACTCTCACAATACATAATCCATAATATTATTCGATGAGAGTATATTTCGAGCAAAATAAATCTCATAAATACATATATAATAAATTATTATTGCTCTCACATCTCATACATTTCATCTAAATAAATCCACAATTCATATTATTATTGAATATAGAATATGATTTTACCATCATAAATTCCATAATATCAATACACTTATCAATACTACATCCATAATTGTACCAGTGCCCAAATCTCAATAATATCTATCACCACTAGTCTAATTCCAGAAACTCACTAAACATAATCTTTCGACCAAAAATATAACTCAATCAAATAATTTATATCTTCCATTACAACAAATCATCTTCTACTTTACTTAAAATAATTAATGATAAGTAAAATAAAAATTAATACAGTATACAATTATCACACTAATTACCAACTTAATTAATAAATGAACTAATTATTTATTAACACACAAAGTATAACAAAATACTCTTCGATCTACATACATTTTTGTATTATTAATAATGATTTTGAACGAGGTAAAATCTGTCTCCATGTACGAGGTTTCTACTTCTTTGTGCTATTAATAAATTACATAAATATTGGTAAGTATCACGAATGTTTTTAATCAAGAACACTTTTTGTCTTTAAAGTTTAATTTTTTTCACGATTATTACTTAAATGTTATGCTTCCGTCTGGGACATATATATACACATTTCTTTCCTTCTCATATTACATATATATATATAATATAAATATATTATATATAACTATATATATATATTCTATATATATATATATATATATATATATATATATATATATAATATATTATATATATATAAATAGTTTTGTGCTTGATTGAATCTGAATAGAATTTTGAGAATGATGTAGTAGAGATTTTCAGAGTGGAAAAAGATGGGTTTGAAGTAAACGTAATAAGAGAAGGTTATGTTCGTAATGAAACACTGGGTGTGAATTATGCTAGATGTGAGACTGAACAAGTTACTAGTGTTAATATTTAGGATATATATGTTGGACGAAAATTAACGATGATGAGTGAGTAGAAAGGGTGAATCAGAGTGCAGGGTCAATAAATTTTTGTGATAAAGAGACAAGTCTTGTACCTAGGTCTACGTGAGGTATGTTTACCTGTGTTAAGTAGTGTAGTGAGACCATTCTGAATAAGAGTATAGATCTAAAGTGCAATTTTCTCAGATGACAATTTATTATTTGTATATGAGAGATATTTAAATAAAATAAGATATATATATGATACTATTCGGTTCATATTAGTGTAAAATATAGTAATAAAATGAGATAAATAAATGATATAATAAAACATAATGATGATTGATATGTGTTCATGTTTAAAGGTAAATAATGATGATTCGAGTGTTAAGCACGGTAAGTATATGTAGTGATATTTGTTGGTGAATATAATCTATGTCTATGTGAGAGACCGTAAGGGTATAAAGTTTATATGATCAGTCAAAAGAGTTACTGGAGAGATTGAAATGTGCGTGTTATTTGTGAGATTGGTTCTTTATGAAGAAAGGTGCATAATTCATGAATGAATGGGGCAGCGGAGTTTATGAGAGATGGTTAGTGATGTCTCGTGCGCGCTACGCTGTAGCCACAAAAGTGATTCTTCTTTTTAAAAAAACCCTCCAACCCATCTTGGTCTGAATGAAAGTGATTCATAGAGCATGACACGAGCATCTTCACTCACATAAATGTTGAACCCTCTTCATGGTGAATTTATATTCTAGTTCAGTCCTCACATTCAAGTTATATCTATCTGAATAGATGTATAAAGTGATAATGAGATAATCACAAGGACTCTACTTTCTAATAATCGTACTATTTAGTTAATCAATATAATTACATGTCTACATTATTGATTACATTATTCATTTATTTCCGTGCATGTCTAACCTTACCTTACTACAGTCTTTAGGGGAAAAAGATATTTTGAATATATATATATATAGTATATATTAATATATATATCATAATATTATTAATTAATATATATTATAATATATATTAATATTTATATATATATATATAATTATAATATATTATAGTATATATATATATATATATATATATATTATATATATAAGTATATATATATAGATTTATATATATTATATATATATTAGTGTGTAATAATATAGTTATATATGTAATATTATTATTATATAGATAACGAATCTATAGTAACAAATTTATGACTAAGACGGGATATCTAATAAAAGTATTAATTATAGTATTATTACATTATGATGGAAATAACAATTATAAATTCTTGTAGGGAAAAAAAGGAAAAGGATAAAAAAGAAAAAGAAAAAAGATAGAGAGTGAAAAAGTGCCAAAAGCCGGGAGGACGACACAAGTGACCAAGCAAAAGGCGCAAGTACAAACAAGTACAGTACACTGGTGGTAAAAACTTGCAAGCAGTGACAAGTGACAAGGTACGTCAAAAAAAAATACTGAAGTTCCAGTCAGAAGGACAGAGGACGTACGAACCAAAGCCGATAGTAGAGAGAGTAAGATATAGAGATAGATAGATAAAGTAGAATATTGAGAGTGGGAAGAATAGATAATACTATAATGATAATAAGTATAGATATAGAGTAGATAAGTAGAGAATAAGTGAATTGGGAGTCAATAGGTGCGGAAAAGTGTGGCTAGGTGCGAAAAAAAATGTGCAGTGCAGAAAGTATGGTGGTGTGGAAAAAAAGGGTAAGGGCAACGGTGAGTACTGTACTTTAGAGAGCGGTGCCACTGTAAAAAGGTGCTGAAAAAACTTACGGTGCTGAAAAGTCGGTGGTTGGCTTGACCTAAGTACAGAAGACGCGGGGCAAATTCTGCCGAGGAGCAGGGTGGATCGTTGACCAGAGGCAAGAAGGAAACGGCGACGGCTAACACGGAATCGCTGGGGGAGACCGGGCCGTAAAGTGCGATGGCCGGGGGTGTCCCGCGTGTGACCCCGTGCCAAGAGGAAGAAAGACAGAAAGTGAGGAAATAGTATAGTAATAAAATAGATGAGAGAAGTGAGTAAGTAATAATATACAGAAAGAGTATATAAATATGATCTGTGAGGAAGTAATACGAGTTTTATGGAACTTTATTCTTTATAATAAATTGGAACAGTTTCAAATGATTCTTAATTGGGCTTTGTGTGGTGAGGAGATAAAAGAATTTCAGCAAAAACTATTACATTCACATTTGAGTTCACGGAATATTGTTTTTTACAGTTCCAACGAATTAAAATGTATTAATAAGTTTTTGGAATGTAATCTTTCTTCAGATGAAATTAAAGGACTTAAAAAAAGTTTAGTTTCAAGCGCGAACGAAATTGTGAAATATTATGAACTCTTATTGCTAGAAGGCGATTTTGAAGATATTGATTTCTATTTGAATTGGATTTACTCCTCAGAAAGCGAAATCACAAAGCTTAAAAATGATATAGCTTTAGTAATTATTCGAAATATGAACTATTTTAAATGCAAAGATTTAAGCTACATTAAAAAATTTGTTAAATGGAGCTCCTTCTCTCAAGAAGGGTGCAAGGACTTCTAAAGACAGTTTGCATTTAGTGACGAAGTGATTGAGCACTGTAGTAAGCTTGTTGTTACAGGAAGAAAATTAAATCAAACGGATGTATTCATTCAGTGGGCAGAATTGTCGGAGACTGAAGCAAAAGACTTTAAAAAGCGTTTATTTTTTGATAAACAAAGTTGATGAATTGACTTAGGTAGGATTAATATTATATTAGAAATGAATAAAGTTATTTTTAATACCTTTAGGTTATCCAAATGTGATGAGATGATTAGCACGATAATATTATAGATGAATAATAATAAATAAATAAATATATATAAATGATTGTTAGTAGTATGTTAATTATGTCGCGTTTTGAAAGTCACGTCCAAGATGGTCTTTTATAATAGGCCTCGTCATAAATAAATACTCATGAATTAATAAAAGATATGAAAAATAATATAATTACTTCCCTCAAAAACTAATGATTAACCAGTCCACACTCTTGTTGTTTCTTATTATTTTTCCAACGTTCTGATACTTCAAAATCTGTATTTACTTAACAAATCTTATCATAACCTTAACGAGTTTTCGGTCATGAAACCAAATACTACATATGGCAAGCTGTTTACGTCGTCAAGCATGGGTAGGAAAGATATTAAAAAGAAAATTATCGGTAAAAAATATATATTTCGTCACATTACGCTCAGCTCAATAATTACCAAAATAAATACTATAATTGAATAGATAAATCCAACATAGCATGGTGTACACTACCCTTCATTCCACTTATCGTAGAAATACAAACATTCACTAACCAAAATAGAACATGTGATTGGCAATAGCTATGACTCACTACTATAGTAGATAATCGGTAAGCAACACCAGAAGAATATATAATTAATAATTTTTAAGAATATAAATAATTATTTAATTCAATTATATATATCGTATATTATAGATGAATACAGTAAAAAAATGAATAGATAATATAAATATAGTAAGGTATATATACTATAATAATATAGATTTAAAATGAGATAGATAATAGTAATGATCGTTTAGATAATGTTAATGAATAATAATCAGTATAATAATATATAATAATATAATTATAAGATATAATAATATAGTATAATTATAATTATAATTATACATTATAATGATTAATAATAATAATAATGGTAATATAATTACTCTAAGAATAATAACAATATATGGAATATATCAATTAGAATAATAAATTAATGTAATTTACATATGAATAATCTAAAAGATAGATCGATATAATACATAAATAATACTATAATAATAATATAATAATAATAATAATAATAATAAGAATAGATAAATTAATTAATAATAATAACAATAATCAATAATAATTAAATAATAATAATAATAATAATAATACGCGTGAGTTATGCTAATGAATTTTTTAGTTTTAATTTGTAATGATAATACATAATAATCAAAAATAATAATAATAATAATATATATATATAATCATATATTAATAATAATAATAATAATAATAATAAATCATATATAATAAGAACACTATGATTTACATGTAATAAATATATATATATATATAGTTATATATATATATATATATATAGATATTATATATATATATGTATATCTATATATAGTATTATATAATATATATTATATATATATACTATATGATATATATATATATTATATTATATACCTATAGTAACTATACTATATTTAGATTATTTATGGTATATCATAGTTATATATGTTAGGCAAATTTGTACAAGCTGTACTGTTAGTCTGAAAGACGTAAGTTTGACGACGTTTTTAAATTTGGCGAATTTCCGTGAAATCGACGAAAATACATTTGCAATTTTGAGTCGATTTTTTTGGAAAAAAAAGGTGTGTGTTGGACGGCTATGATTGTTTTAATTGATAATTTTATAATATTTAGTACAATAATCAATAATTAATAAATAATATATTAATAATATCAATTACATAATAAATATAATATAATATATAATATGAAATATATAAAATATAAGATAATAATAATTACATAAGTAATTTATAATAATAGGTCAATATCCTGAGATACGATTGCAGGTCAATAATACTTTTTTCGTATGATTATTTTATCAAACTTTGACACCTATTTTACTTAAGCGTAGGTTCTATGAATAGCGTGAGCTTTTGTTTTATAATTAGGTCTTTTTCGTGTTATTTTTGGCAGTTATTTAAAATGTTCTTTGGCAGCGCTGGCATGTATAGATGGTCAGTCATTTTTTAATGCGTCACAGTAGGTAGCGTAGAGAACGCAGATCCTTACAGTTATAAACAAATTCTATTTTGGAATCAGCCGAAAATTCTAAGGATGCGAAATTCTTTATTTTTTTTGTTTTTTTTTTTGAAGTAAAAAAAATTTTTTTTAAACTAAAGGAATACCGTTAAGGTTAAACCGCAAAGATGGCAAGAGTCGGGTCTCTCGGCCTCCGGTGGACGACGGGGGGACTAATCCCGCGCCCCCCTTCGGCCCCCCTGTCCCGGGAATGGTTCCGGAACCCATCCGTCTCTTTGGTCTTTGGGTGTCCCGGTGGTTGTCCTCCGACCATCCCCTCCGGGGTATGAATCGTCCCCCCCCTCTGTCCCCCGTCGGGCTCGAGCCCCCTAGAAAAAAAAATTATCAAATTTTCTCCAAAAAAACATGTTTATTTCACCAAATTTAGGGGTCTCTCGAGCCGATGGGGGGACAGATATGAGCGCGAGGGGATGGTCGGAGGAAATCTCCCTGGCGGATGCACCCAAAGACAATTAATGTAGGCGGGGGTTCCGGAGACCATTCCCGGAGGGGGGATGCGGAGTCCCCCCCGTCGTCCACTCCCGGTGGAGGCCGGAGACCTCCGACTCCTCTAAAGATAGAGTCTAGCCTTTTTTTGCGCTTTATCCCTTAGGAGGTAGTTCTTTAGCTTGAATAACATAAAAAAAAATTCTGGTTTACTTATACCAAAAAAAAAAAAAATTAAAAAAAAAAATTAAATCCATCTTTAGAATTTTCCGGCCTGATTCCAGAATTAATTAGTGAGTATATTACTGATCTTTGTCGTGCTAGGATCTGCTCTGTAGGTCTCTTGAGCTACATCATCTTGTGTAGCACTTGTAAAACAATCTGACCAAATAATATGAGATTGGATGTATTGGGAGGCTAGGTATAGATAAATCAGGTATATATTATAGTCAGAGAGTATCATAGTTACTGTAAGTAGATATTCATTTCTTAATTATGATATATATTTTGGTGTGGAGTGCGAATATTATTTACTCTGTATGGTAGGTCGCATATGCTTACTGAATTATATTTGTAGTATTATATATAATAAATATATATGCGTATTATAAATATAAAAGGTATAATGATTCAGATCAAAAAATTGAATCTGTAGTATATCTATAGATTATTGGTAATAGTAATAAATAAATCGAAATAAAATAAATAAATAATGAAATTAACAATCAAAATATATAAAAATAGGCTCTAGTAAATGAAGATGTGTTGATCTGTCACGATTATTCGTTCATTCACTATGATGCTTGGAATAGTCCGTTAGGCTGAGCAATTGACCCTATCGCTTACTTAATTTAATGATTCACTATACAAATCTGTCGGATTGTCATATAGTATATATGTAGTATGCAGAGAGAGAGAAGAGCGAGCGAGACGCGAAATTGAAACATCCAATGAATCTTTTAATTCTTCGTTACTGAACAGTTCATCATGTTTCTAGCATAATTTGCCATTATTATATATATATAATTATTATATTATATAATATGATATATAATAATTATATTTATTATATAATATATATTAAGTAGTATTTTATGGATATTAGTTAGTGTGTAATTGTACTATCTTAGGTAAATATATGTTTTTTTTTTTTGTGTTTTCTTTTTTTTATCATTGAGATAATACTTACCATCTTACTCATCTGGCAGTACTGCCCTAATCAAGTGATGGGAGGGTGTATCCTCGTTTATATTCGTCTCGTAGTCAGGATCGGATGGCCAAGCCCATAGTAAGAGAATATGCTTCACTTCTTCCCACCACGACCAAGTGCGAAATCTGGGACCCTCGCTTTGTTGGCGATGTTGCTGCTATTACTTAACTGATCTATTCGTGGCTGCTTTTTTATATTAAATAAATATTATTTAAAAAAAAATAACATATATTATATCCACTTATATTCATATTATATAGTATTTATTATACATTAAATATCATATTACATTAACCTATATATACATATACACATGCACACATATACTATATCAAATTTATAATATCACTACGATTATTAATACTATCACTATCAATTACTATTCATCTTTAGTCACTACCTATCTACTATAACTGCAGACTTATGTTTTTTAATATTAATTGTATTGATTTATTGTACTACACAGCCAATTTTTCACAATATATTATTAATATTATTTAACGTTATGCAAGAAAACTTAAAAAATTTTCATTTAACTAAAGTGTACACTGATTTATTATTATCATTTCTATCACTATGCTTATTCGCCACTGATATTTAATTATGAATTATCATTGTTTATAATATATATATAATCGCATATTAATATTATTTATTAACTAGTATTTTATTAAAATTATCTATTATAACATTATTATACTTATTATTCTACCAAAAATCACTGTTATTACTTAATTAGTGATGTTAATCGATTAGTATCACCACCATCGCCGGAAAGATAAATGTGACTAGAAGGGTTTTTTCCAGCCACTTGCTACCGTAGTGGAAGAGGGAATTTTGGAAAAAATTACTTCATAATTCGACTCGACGGATAGACTTGGAAACGGCAGTCGTCCCACGTTCTGGCAAATTTAGTATTTTTAAATTTAGTTCTGTAGATGTGTACGTATATTATGATTTATTTGAACCTCAATAGTGCAAAAGAAATATTTCAAAATCGAATAAAAACCGATTCAACAGTTCACTGGCAGAATTAGTTAAAAACCTTACCTTCAAGCAATTTTTAAAATTTATATCGCTTTTTTCAATCTTCCTTTGGAAAATTCTTAGCCAACACTGAAGTCTTGTAAAAAAATAACAAAAACTACCTATTATCATTTCCATTTAAACTCTCCATCAAAATTTCATTTCCTTCCACTTTCATTCCAAGGAATTTTCCACTTTATCCTCTTCTTTCTCATCTTCTCAATTCAATTACTCCCTCTTCTTTTCACATTCACTCTGGTTTCCACTGAGTCGCACATCTCGTCGATGAGTCGAACATATATTCATGATATATATTATATATATATTAGTAGTATATATTAGAATAATTACTTACCTACACTGATATATATTTATTATAAATATAACATATATATAGGTAAGAGAATTTGTATAAATTATAATGATATTATATAAAAAATTATATATATTATATATTAAATTTATACGGAAAAATACGTATATCTATATAATAATTAAATTATATTATAATATATATTAATATATATAATAATATTATCTATAACATATATGCTATATATTATATTATACTATATATATAAGTTTATTATTATAATCTTTATCTAAA
>JABUQX010022898.1:22500-45000 GCA_015478945.1 Trachelipus rathkii
TATATATATATATATATATATATATATATGTGTATAATATATATACATATGAGAAAGAAAGAGAAAGTGGACCCCTGCGAGAGAGAGAGAGAGAGAGAGAGAGAGAGAGAGAGGAATGGAATGATATATATATATATATATATAACGCTAGAAGTTAATTAAGTAGTAAACTTCTCTTTGAAACTCAAAAGTCTAGTTTGGATAAAAAAAAAGTAAAAAAATAAAATAAATAAAAAAATTTAGATTTACTGCAGTTTCACTCCATGTTTGAAATAACATTAATTTTATTTATTTACTTTTTATTTATTTATTTATGTTTCTATGTTTTTTCTACTTTCTTTGCTTTGTATTCTTTAAATTTACAAAGTGTAAATGAAATTAAGACAAATTAAAACAGTGAAATGATTGACAGCACGCACACACACACACACACACACACACACCTACACACATACATTATCCTTTCTTTTTATATATATATATATATATATATATATATATATATATATATATATATATATATATATATATATATATATATATATATATATATATATATATAATTGAAGTTCTTTTGTCTTGTTACTAAAACATTTTTAATAAAAAAATTATCTCTTTAAATTATGATAAAATTTTGTAATTTAAGTATAATATATTAAGAGAAATAAAAATCTAGCAACCGTATTGAGACTCTCCAGCACAAGTTAGAAAGCAAGAATACAAATCTTTATTCTGAGTTAATAGCCGATGTGCATCAAGAAATGAAATTTGAAAGTGTATACTATACCCTAAGGCTTAAAGGAAGTGTAATAAAATAGAAAAGTGGTTAGTGAGCTATTAGACCACACGAATTGTGTATATGGAAGTTTGAACACAATGGTTAATTCAAGAAGAGTCAAGATGTTAAACAAAGGAGGTGAAGGTATATTGACTCAATGTTCATAAGTGTAAAAGCAGGAGAATTGAATGAAGCGAAAAACTCTACGCTCCACCCTTCCATAAAGAATTGAGTGTTCAGTGTGTGGAACCTTCCCATATTTGTGATGTGCACTCTATACGAATAGGGAAGATACCTCTAAACAGAACAATCAGCCGGAGTAATGTAAAGTTTTGAAAACGCCTCAGGACCTCTTCCCTCTAACCTATTTCAAGTTTGTTGTTTAGAGAGGAAAATAGCTCAACATTTTTAAGAATAGTCACGATAAGAGGAAACTCCAAGAATGCTATGGGCTGAGTACGGTTTGAGTTGTGTGTTTCCGACGATGTTTTTGTTGAAGATTAGTTTAGTTCATAGATGGAGAAATCGTGTGTTTGGACCAATACAAATTAAGAACATTGTTTTCTCTACTATTTTGCACTGTTTTAGAATTATATAATTTTATAACCACATTACATTTTTTTTATATGTCACCACTTTTTTGTAATAGAATTCCTGTTCATTGTTTTGTCAGATTAACTTCCACACTGAACATAATGTGTAGGTATGCCTAGGAAAAAATATCCTGCAATTCTTTATAAATACCTACAGCAATCGATGTACTTTCCAGTAAGAACATTTCAATCATCCCTCTCACTCACCCCAATGAACGAAAAGATCATTTGCTTGCATTCTTGGACGACTATAGAAATATGAAAAGTAATTTGTTAAAAAAAAAAAAAATTAGAAAAGAGAGATCATAAATGTTTGATATTTAAATATCTGTTTAGTGAGAGTTGACATTTTCCAAATAGTTTATTTCCACCAAAAGTTTATTTTCCAGAAATTATTTCATGCGACAGATTTTCTTAAACATTTCTGAATTTTAATATATTTAATCCACGCATGACTATGCCAGATTTTAAGAGTAAATTCAAAAGAAAATAATTATTAGAAGTTTGTTTTGAAGTTTAAATATAATTAAAAAATAAGTATAACAATTTACGCTCAGTGCGATCATTGAGATTGTTTTGAGGCACATAGCTTTTAAATATCGGGTTTAAGTGATCAATAATGTAAGTTTAAAATCTAGGTTTGAGTTCAACTTATTACAAAAAAAAAAAAAAAAAAAATGTATGAGATATTTCCCATTACTGAAATAATTTTGAAACCACCGACGACCGACCACGAGGTAGATTTTAATTAAAAGGCAAAAATGAGTTACGAGAGCCTTTATCTACAATGTAATATTAAAATGGCCTCAAATTTTCCAATTTCATTAAGATCTGATAAATTAAGAAAGAAAAAATAAAACATATTTGGTAGAGTAGCGACATTTGGCAGATCGACTCTAGACCAAAAGAACATTTCATGCTGACTCTGATCTCCTCCCCTCATTTCCCCTCGATGTCATTTTTTTCTGTTTAAGGCTTACTACGCCATTGCCCATTTTATTTCGAATACCCCTAACCACCTCCTACGTACCCCTAGATATAATGCTACAATTCATATATATATATATATATATATATATATATATATATATATATATATATATATATATATATATATATATATATATATATATATATATATATATATATATATATATATATATATATATATGATAAAGAGTTCCTGAGGCCACATAAAATGGTGGTTCTCACTGACACATGAAGGCCCCTCCTGGGATGATGATATATATATATATATATATATATATATATATATATATATATATATATATATATATATATATATATATATATATATATATATATATATATATATATATATATATATATATATATATATATATATATATATTTGTGTGTTTTGTAATAACGATAATGTCAACTTTAATATATTTGAAAGATAGTAAGTAATAAACAGTTGCATCCCCGAAATAATAAAATAAAATAAATCACAAAATAAGCCTAACAGAATTCCGCTACTTTTTTAAGTGTGTGATTGTCGCGAGTGCGACGAAATAGGCCTTATATATATATTTATTTGAAAAGAGAAAAAGGAAGATTAGACTAAGCGGGATCATGCCTTGGGACCCCAATTGAACAATGTAACATTATTGGAATCCTGGAATCTTGCTTTCACATATTTTCATCTTTAGCACTAAGAGGAATAAGGAATAGAATGACGGATCTATAGAAGGGGGAACCGAACCATTTCTACGAATTTTTCACTATATTTATCTTCTTATATGTTATCTCGTACAAAACAGTCGCCGGCTGGAAGGGCTCACATTAACATTTTAAGTATTTTTTTTTTTTTGTAATGATGGAATGAAATGAAATCCATAAATCCATCGATTGATTAAAATCCCAGCTATGAATCATTAAAATAATTTTATTTGGTCTTTTAACAGTTAAAGGGGCGCATATATATATATATATATATTTAGAGAAGAAGATAAAGATAAAGTATATATATATATATATATATATATATATATATATATATATATATATATATATATATATATATATATATATAAAAAGAAAGAGTATATATATCTATATATATATATATATGATCTCTGATGGAAAAGGCCAAAGGGGTTATATTTACCTTACGCGGGATATTTCCCATATTGCAAATAATTTTGAAACTTTTTCCATAAACTACCCGGACACGAGGTGGATTTTAATTAAATAAAATGCAAATGAAAGGTCGACGGGGTCTTAAAGACAATGCTTGAAAGTGTGTAAGCCAATAGAAGGGGAATATCAAAGAAGGTGGGAGTTCCATATGAGAAAGCAAAGTTCTTAAATTGAGATCTCTGCCGAGAGATGCTGTTTGACTGGACACACCCAATTTGTATGGGATCCTACCCCATGCAAATGAGGACGATGACCATGAATTGTTAGGGGTGGCGTGAATGGGTTTTCTGAAGCGGTTTTAGAACTTTTAATCTTTTAAAGATTATTTAGTGACAGGAACAATGGAAGCCTTACAAAAACGACTACAAGAAAATAAAATTTCAAAAAAGAACAGCAGCAGAGTAGGGCTGGCCGTACACCGGAATTTTCCGCACAGCATCGACATATTGAAATTATGTACCGCACAGCACCCTATTCGTACAAAAGAGAAAGGTTTGTGTTGAGCATTTTGTAGGACCAATTAAACAAGAGCGAACCCCGCACACTTTGGGTTCTTTAATCTTCAAATGGAAATTTCGGGGCTTGATGTTCTTCAACTGAAAACTTTTAGGGTAAGTCTTCAGTACGACTTGTTTGGAATTATTTTTTGCTAATAAAATGTATAAAATACCAATTAAGTATATATATATATATATATATATATATAAAAATATACATACACATATACAGGGAAGAGAGGAGAGGAGAGAGAGAGAGACAGGAGAGGAGAGAGAGAGGAGAGAGAGGAGAGAGGATCTGGAAAAGGAAGAAAGAAAGAAGAGAAGATATATATAAACGAAAGAAAATACTTTATCATATTTATGAAATTTGAAATGTTGATCAAAATTTTTAATCAAAGAAAAATGAATATTTTTATATAAATGAAGTGGAGGAGCAACAAAACTTCATATCAAGTTCTTTGGATACACTTAAAATTTATGTAAATTGATAGTTTAATAAAATTAAGCTCATTTGAGGAGGAGCAAAATATCAAAATTAGTTCTTTTCGCCAAATTTAATAACAAAACAATTTCGAAGTTAACAATGATAGCATAAATAGTATTTGCAGTATCTAGTGGAGTAGTGATCTGTCTATATGTAAGAAGAATGGATATTCGAGACAGTTGGACCATATGAAGACTTTCTTTCTTCGCATAGTTCTAGGGCGACAGGGCTAGCAACCCGGTCCTTTACTTTTTTTTGCTTGAAGAACTCCTGGACCAGCATTGGAATCTTATGCGCCTAGAAACACGATCTTCTGGAGAGCTCTGAGAGAACGAGTTTCGATGCCAAATGGAAGAAGATGCTAGTTCCACTGAAAGGGTAAAACCCTACCTGAGTGTATAACTCAAGGACTGGCATCAGAAACCATTGAGCAAAGAAATATTTTTCTAGAGTGCTCTAGGATAAAGAGTTCTGGGAAAGAAGGAAGAAAATGCTGGACCAACAGACAGGGCGGTAGCCCTGCTACGGGGAGATGGTAACACATCTAGGTTGTTCACAGCTTATAGTAATGTTTCTCACGAAAGAGAATCTCATTTTTTTGTGAGTTTCACTATTTATTTAATTTTGGGTTTATATATATATATATATATATATGGTATATATATATATATAGCAGAGAGCAGGTGGTAGTATATAGTATAGTATATATAGTATATATATATATATATAGTATATATATATATATATATATATATAGCAGGAGTAGTATAGGGATGGTCAGAGGACAAAGCCGATGGAAGGGTTTAGAGAGTCAGGCCGAAAACTCTAAGGATGGGATTAACTTTTTTTTTTTTTTTTTTTGAAGTATTTTATTCACAAGGAACTGCTTTTGGGATCATGTCTATCCTTATCGTAATTTCTCTGGGAGCTTTCTCAGCCTGTCGCCCGAGCCCTAAAAAAACTTAAAATTTTCCAAAAAAAAACAAAATTATTTCACCAAATTCTAGGGGGCTCGAGCCGACGGGGACAGGTGGGGACGTTTCATACCCCGGAGGGGATGTTCGGAGGAACCCCCCGCGACACCCAAAGACCAAAGAGCGGGGTTCCGAGACCAGATCCCCGAGGGGGGGATGATCCCCTCGCCCACACCGGCGCCAGGCCCCCGACTCCCAACCATCTTTGCGGGTTTACCCAGGTACCCTTGAAGCTAAAAAAAAAATTACTAAAAAAAAAAAGTTAAACCTTCATCCTTAGAATTTCTGGCTGATTCCAAATATATATAATTTGTTTTACTGTAGGACCTGTCGTTCTCTAGCTACATACTGTGAGCATTAAAAATTCTGACCTGTCTGTATATATGAGCATATATATATATATATATAAGAGCATATATATATATATATGAGAGACATATATATATATATATATATATATATATATATATATATATATATATATATATATATATATATATATATATATATGAGCAGAGAATATATATATAAATAAAATTAACACAAATGAATTGCACAACTAATTTGGTGCCCATTAAAATAAAAGGAAATTTTATAGTAAATTGGACGGGACGGATGAAAATATACCAACCTTTCTCAATACTAAATTATTTTGAGGGGTACGAGGTTTTACTTTTAAGGTCCAATAAATAAATATAAAAAGACAAACTATTCAAAAAAATGCTAGTGTATGAAAAATAAAAAAGCAACAAAACAGTTGTTTCTCTTCTCCTCAAATTTAAAAAATCTTTTTTTTTTTTTCTTTTGTAAATTCTTAAATGGGTGGAGTTTCTTACAAAAAGAAGCTCATGTACGACAGTCCCAAATTCAAACTTCTTCCCTTTACTTTCATATATCAATAAGAAATTCGTTTCAATTCATAGGTTAGGACCAGGATTATGGAATCTAATCATAAGATAATCCGACTCTGTGTAAAACTCCGATTTCGGCACTAATGAATTTCAGACTCTTTGTTTTCTTAAATCTCCACGAATATGAGGCGGAATTATAGGAAACTTGGGGGGGGGGTACGGTGAGGAAAAAGAGAACTCGTGGGGATGGGGAAAGGGAATGTCATGCACTGTTTGTCTCAGCTCCCGTCCAGCGGGGGACTCCTTCTGCAAGCTGAAACCCTCATGTAACTTCAGATCTTAGAGGTTTACCCTTTTTTAAACTTCAATTAAACTTCAAGTAAAATACAAAAATGCAAATCCACGTACCAGTATTTATTTACCAGTATATAAACTGGCAACGATTTCAGTGATTTCGGATTCCCATTCCGGTTCTGATCCAAATTACTTAAAATCCTGCGACTTCGCTTCCAACTACTTTACAAGGATGGAGTGGGGGTGGGGGGTGTCGGGGTGGGGGGGGACATGCGACTTCCAAACTCAGTTTCGATTCCGAATAGGCTTTACAACTCGATTCCGATCCACCAAAATTTACTAATTTTGGCCTCGGATTCCGATTCTGATTCCACAATAGTCAACCAAGGCAACAATAAAGCGGAGAATCACAAAATTTGACAACCACAGGCGACATAATGCAAGGGCAGCATTCCTTTCTTGCAAATTTCTTAATTTATTTCATTCCTAAGTACATCTTAACACTTACCTTTGTTTGTGATTGTTTTCATGGAAATATACTTTAAAATACGCTCTCTCAACTGGTAACTACTTACGGGTTTATGTAAATGTTACACAAGTATATATATATATATATATATATATATATATATATATATATATATATATATATATATATATATATATATATATATATATATAAAAATATATATGTACATACATATATATATATATATATATATATATATATATATATATATATATATATAAGTAGTAACACAAACTAGAAATGACATGGCCCCTCGCAGAATCCTAGGGATTTTGACCTGACCTTTTTTTTTGACCTTTTTTTGGGCCGAAATTTTTACCTGACCTTTGACCTTTTCGCCTCAACTTTTCGACCACCCTTTGGATCTATGGGTCATTTTTACCCACGGTATTTTTGGCAACCCTAATTTTTGGTATAACCCTAATTTTTGGCAACCCTTGACGGCAACCTTCGAAGAAGTTGGGCGTGCCAGACGGAGGCGAAGCCTCCATCGTACGTATTGCCCCCCCCCCTATTTTACCCCCCACCCTAATTTTTTTCGACCATAATACCTTGCCCACGTGATTTTTTATCTGTCTTTAGGCTGTTCTTTGATGTTCAAACTTTGTTGTTTCTGAACTGCCGCACCCGTAGGTGACCCGCAAGCCAGCCGCGTTCCCGCCCGGTTCGTTTCCCATCCCACCTGAACCGTAGGTTCGCAGCACGCCTTGTGTCACATCCTTCCTTGTACCCCGTCCCGCCAGTCCCGTCCCACCACCCAGCTACACACACACGCCCACGTGGTTATGCCACGATTTTCCACCGTCCCCTTTCATCTGTTCTTAACCTTCTACCACCTCAAGCCTTAACGTCTTCACCGTTTCGCGTTCTATCCGCCTGCTTTTCAAAATAGAACCCGGACCTCTTACCCCTCTAAGGCAAACCCTGACCTTTTAACCACCTTTCGTCCGCCACGAATTCGAGAATATATACTTAATTTCCAAAGTTCCATTTTGGCTCGTAACATAATTATAATAATAATAATAATAATAATAATAATAATAATAATAATAATAATAATAATAATAATAATAATAATAATAATAATAATAATAATTTATATATATATATATATATATATATATCTATATAGATAATATAAAAAACATATATCTATATAAGTTTTAAGAGTTGATGGTTTACGGAATGGAACTTGGAAGCTAAAATTAAGGAAACGAAAGAAAGAGAGAGAGAGAGAGAGAGAGAGAGAGAGAGAGAGAGAGAGAGAGAGAGAGAGAGAGAGAGAGAGAGAGAGAGAGAGAGAGAATTTTTGTGCGAGCGGGGAGTATACTGTGTGACATGAAGATAGATATATATATGTACTGAGACACACACATGATTAATAATAATAATAATAATAATAATAATAATAATAATTATAATAACGAAAATTTTATTTTTATCTTAATTATTTTTATTAAAATAATTACAATGCGTAAATAATTATTTTGTCTCTAGAACTAGCACGAGGAGCAATATCTTTGAACAAAAGCGCGGTCAGCCACGTGGAAACCTAATATATATATATATATATATATATATATTTTTTGCCTGCGTGCGCATCATTGCTCCAAATGTTTAATACCGAATTTAATAATAATAATAATAATAATAATAATAATAATAATAATAATAATAATAATAATAATAATAATAATAATAATAATAATAATAATAATAATAATGATAATAATAATAATAATAATAATAATAATAATAATAATAATAATAATGATAATAATAATAATTATAATAACGAAAATTTTATTTTTATCTTAATTATTTTTATTAAAATAATTACAATTACAAGGCGTAAATAATTATTTTGTCTCTAGAACTAGCACGATGAGCAATATCTTTGAAATCCAAAAGAGTTTATTCTTGAGTCAATGAAAAACCCACATAAATACATACAAACATACTTATACAGGTGCCATATATGGAAACATATACATATACAATTACATATACATATACATATATATATTTATATATAAATATTTAATGTTTCAACAGAGTAAAAAAGTCAATATTTGAGCCTATCGAGATCCTTAGCTCAAACACACACTCCCAAACATATATATATATATATATATATATATAGCATATATATATATATATATATATATATATATATATATATATATGCTACATATATATATATACAGATGAAAGAGGTATATATATATAAATATATACTTGATGCCTATTATTATAATTATTTAGAATATACATACACACACACACACACACACACACACACACACACACACACACACACACACACACACACACACACACACACACACACACACACACACACACTTTCATTTACACTTATACACATGTACAAACACACTACCAACCCTCATCTTCCATAATACTTCTTATTCAATTCTCTGATTTTTTTTTGGCTATCCTAATTTTAGGTGCCCTAATTTTTCGACCAACTTCTTGTCTTCCATAGGAATCCTTTGAGAAGTCCAAATTTTCAAGTCAACCCTTTGTATTCTACGGTACAATTTTGGCATTGTAACTTTTTGACCTTGTAGCTTTTTTGATGGCTTTGATGGTTCCCAATCATCGTAAGAAGTATCTAGTGATGTTCTATTAGTGTTCTATGATTATTCTATGAGTGCCTGGTGAGTGCCAGGTGAGTGCCAATGAGTGCCAATGAGTGCCAAGTGAGTGCCACATAGTGCCAAGTGAGTGCTACACATAGTGCCAACTGAGTGCCACTTTTCAAGCCTTTTAGCCTCTCCTGAGCCACACTTGCACTCAACCATAGACACTTACATTTACCCATAGACACTTACATTTACCCATAGACACTTACACTATGACACTTATACACACTATGTCACTTATACACACACACATTCACTATGACACTTATACACACTATGACACTTATAAGCGCTTACACTCTCCATAGACACTAGCCCAACCATATGCCCTTACACTCACACCCACACACACAGATACACTTACACTTACACTCACACACTTTTATATTTTTACTTAATACTTTTTAATTTATAAATTTTTTAAAATTGTATGTAAGAAGAAAAGCCAGATAGCTGATATATAATCATTTTATTTTACTACAATTATACAACACTTTTTATTAAAAACATATACATTACTTTTACATACCTAAAGCAGTAAATCAGTAAATCAATAGAGGTGTTATTACTTAACACCTAAAGATTAGTATGTTTTGTTTTACTGTTTTACTGCTTTTAACTCAATGCTTACTGCTTCTTTAACTATCTGCATTGTTTAACTCTCTGCTTTACTGTTTTAACTCATATATTTATTAACATTAATACCTTAAAGCAGTAAATCAGTAAATCAATAGAGGTGTTACCTAACACCTAAGGGATTAGTATGCTTTTTTTACTGCTTTAACTTCTTCTGCTAAGTACTGTTTAACTCACACAGCCATATACCCAGCAGTAAATCAGTAATCAATAGAGGTGTTACCTAACACCTAAGGGATTAGTATGCTTTGTTTTACTGCTTTTACTGCTTTAACTTTCTGCTTTACTGTTTTAACTTTCTGCTTTACTGCTTTAACTTTCTGCTTTACTGTTTTAACTTTCTGCTTTACTGCTTTAACTTTCTGTTTTACTGTTTTAACTCATATATTTATTAACATTATGTTTTTTATTTTAATACTTTTTATTTATTTTATTATTATTTTTATTTATTTTTATTATTATTTTATTTTTTATTATTTTATTTTTTAATTTTTATTATTATACTTTTTGTTATTTACTTCATGCCTATTGTTACATAGAACACACACACACATTATGACACTTATACACACACTATGACACTTATACACACATTTCTCCTCACTATGACACTACATTTCTTACCCATAGACACTTTACATACATCTTTGAGATCATGACATTCTATACACACATTCACTATGACACTTACATTTACCCATGGGACACTTACATTTACATTCACACACAGTCACAATAATAGATACACTTCACACAGAGATTTACTTATACATGCAGATATTTACACACCACACACCCAGATTTACTTCTACACACACAGATTTACTTACACACACACACACACACACTACTTACACATAGGACGTATAATTTTTATGTTTTAATTTAACACGTACATTTATATTACTCATTCAAATATAACTAAAATTATTTCAAAAGTTTCTAAAACTTCTATAATAAATCACTCATATCTTGGAACAAAGAATTTATTATTAACTGTTAATACTTTTGTTTATAAATTTTATAACTATCGTTTTAAAATAGCTTTTACTAAAATTTTATGAAATTTTATTAAAAACATATATTTTACAAAATCTTTAAAAGTAAATAAATCAGAAACAGTAAGGTCAGCCCCTAGCACACCTCTACACCAAGCTATGCCACGTTTGTTCTATTGACTTACTGTTTTACATCAACTTTAGCCATGTAATAAGTATAAAAAAAGAACAAAATAAGTTCTTCTCTGCCAACATAACATGTATTTTATTAAATCTTTCTAAGTTCTTATTTAAAATAACAATTATTCACTTACATTTATATTATTCACTGGATGTTAACTAAAAAAATATTTCAAAGTTTTTTTAAATAATTCTGGCTTTCTTTTATTATTATTATCTATGTACATTGGGACAATCCATCACGAGAAAACACAACTCGCACTTCTTACAGATACGAAACTGACTTCCTCTGTAAAATGTGTTGTAGGATAATCCTTTTGTATCCCGGGCGATTTAGGCCTAATTCCAGGTCAAAAAATATTTCAAACTGACCTTTTTAAAATGTGGTGCAATAACTACGTTGGGCCTAAATTTAGGCCTAAATTTAGATAAGCCTTTTGTAGACGGGCTAATTTAATCCTAATACCAGGGTCAAAAGGTAATTCCAGTAGACAAGAATCATTGTTATTAATATTTTATAAATATATTTCAAACTGAAACATGCTGGATCGGTGAGATCTTTTAAGCAGGTAAGAAGGAAATGTTTTCCATACTTGTGATTGGTCGGAGTAGTTTTCTTTTCCCCATAAATTGGCAGCTAACCACCGTGGTTCAGCATGATTCCACCCGCAAGGCAGCCAACCCCACCTGCTGGTGGCGTCCCGCCGCGTCCCCTGCCTGCCGCGTGCGCCCGCAGGCGCAATATTTCCGCGTTCGCGCCCAGGGGCAATATTCCCGCGCGAATGAACATAAGAGCAAGTATATATATATATATATATATATATAGTATATATATATATATATATATATATATATAGTATAGTATATATATATATATATATATATTGTGTGTGTGTGTGGAGTGTGTGTGTGTTATGTGTGTATGTGTGAATAAGAGATATAGTGTATGTGTGTATAAGGGACGTGTCTATGGTAAGTGTAACTGCTTATAAGATGAAAGTGGAGATCAAAGATGACGCTGACAAAGGAAGAGAACACCAGCTGGAGGAACAAAGGAAAGAGGAATGGAATGGAATGGAATGGAATGGAATGGAATGGAATGGAATGGAATGGAATGGAATGGAATGGAATGGAATGGAATGGAATGGAATGGAATGGAATGGAAGTGTGGGTGTGTGGGTGGGTGGGTGTATGTGTTCTAAATAATAATAACAATAAAATGAAGCATAATAATAAAATAAAATAAAATGTTTTAATAAATCATACGTTATATGTGTAAATAATAATAATAATGCGTGTGTGTGTGTGTGTGGCATGTTTTCCAAATAATAATAACAATAGGCATGAAGTAAATAACACCAAGTATAATGATAAAGCAACAGGCCCAGGCACGCGGCGGCGGGAACGCGGAAATATTGCTGCTGGCGCACGCGGCGGGCGGGGATCGGCGGGACGCACCAGCGGGTGCGGGTTGGCTGCCTTTGCGGGTGGGGCTCATGCTGAGCTCTGGTGGTTAGCTTATGAACTGGGGGAAAACTACCGACCAATCAACAAGTAAGGAAAACATTTCTTTCTTACCTGCTTAAAGGATCTCACATAAATGGAAATTTATTTAAAATACATTTATAAAAAATATTAATAACAACAATGATTCTTGTCTATACTGGAATTACCTTTGACCTGGTATAGATTAAATTAGCCCGTCTACAAAAGGCTTATCCTAAATTTAGGCCTAAATTTAGTCTAACGTAGTTATTGCACCACATTTTACAGAAAAGGTCAGTTTGAAATATATTTTGACCTGGAATTAGCCTAAATCGCCCTGGATACAAAAAAAAGGATTATCCTACAAACACATACAGAGAGTCAGACGTATCTGTAAGGAGTGCGGTTGTTGTGTTTTCTCGTGATGGATTGTCAATGTACATAGATAATAATAATAATAATAAAGAAAATCCGAACTATTTAAAAAACTTTGAAATATTTTTAGTTAACATCGAGCGAATAATATAAATGTAAGTGAATAATTGTTATTTTTAAATAAGAACTTGGAAAGATTTTAATAAAATACATGTTATGTTAGCAGAGAAGAACTTATTTTGTTCTTTTATACTCTCATTACATGGCTAAAGATGATGTAAAGCAGTAAGTCAATAGAACAAAACGGGGTAGCTTTATGTAGAGGGGTGCTAGGGGCTGACCTTTACTGATTTACCGATTTATTGCTTTAAGGTACGTGTAAAATATATGTTTTAAAAAATCTCCCATAAATTTTAGTTTTAAAACTTGTTAGTTATAAAATTTATAAACAAAAGTATTAACAGTTAAATAAATTCTTTGTTCAAAGATAATGATTGATTTATTATAGAAGTTTTAAGAAACTTGAAATAATTTTAGAATATTTGAATGAGTAATATAGATGTAGTACGTGTTTAATTAAACATAAAATGTTTTAAATTATAATGTTATATGTGGTGAGGGGGAATGGTGGAATTCAGGCAGGATCTGTGGTGAGGTCAATGGAAGTGGTTCATGGCAGGCGTCATGAACGCAGGCCTGAAGGAACGGGCAGACATGGAAGGTGGAACGGCGGTCTGATGGCAAACGGGCGTCAGTGGACATGTCTGAATGGCATAAGGTGGTGGTGGTGGTGGTGGAAGTGTGTGACCGGTAAAATGGAATGGAATGAATGGAATTAATAAAATAAATAAAAATAATAATAAAATAAATAAAAAGTATTAAAAAAAAAAAAAAAAAAACATAATGTTAATAAATATATGAGTTAAAACAGTAAAACATATGAGTTAAAACAGTAAAACAGGGAGTTAAAGCAGTAAAGCAGAAAGTTAAAGCAGTAAAGCAGGAAAGTTAAAGCAGTAAAGCAGAGTTAAAGCTACAGTAAAGCAGAAAGTTAGTGCTATAAAGCAGTAAAACTAAAAGACACTGATCCCTTAGGTGTTAGGGTAACTTCATTCTTCGATCTTATTCTGTTTTATTAAAAGTAATACAGAGTTAAAGCAGTAAAACAGTAAGTTAAAGCAGTAAAGCAGTAAAACAAAAGCATACTAATCCCTTAGGTGTTAGGTAACACCTAAGGGATTAGTATGCGTTTGTTGCATTACTGTTAATAATAAATATATGAGTTAAAGCTGAGCAAAGCAGAGAGTTAAAACAGAAAATCTGGTCGATCTCAAACGCGGATTGAAGATTAATAAAGGAAAAAAGGTATTAAAATCGCGTAAAAGTTTTGACGCTCGCGAAAGCGCTCTGATGTATCGACGCGAAGCCGGTGGAAATTACGTCATTTTGACCGAATTATCGTCTACTCGCCCCTCTACTACCGTCGTAATCGAAAAGGTATTCATGAAAGGAAATAGTTTTGACAATTCGACGGCGAGTCCCTTATCCTATTTCGAGCGACGCGAACGAACGAATAAGGCGTTTTCTTCCTACGACATCGAAGCTTTAGAGGTGGATGAAGAGTCTGGGGGCCATCCGGCCGAAGATGGAAAGCGACGAAATCTCGTTATCGAATTAAGGTACCGATTCTCCCCACGCTTCTTCCTTTTGTCTCCTCATTTTAGCGTCAAAATGTATCGAACCCTCGAAGCGATTGAATCGTCTTTCGATACTTTTAACCGAAAATTCTTTCGCGAGGGAATAGAAATTCCTCGGGAAGACCGAATTTATTTCCTGGAAAACCTCGGAAAGATGCTATTTCGCTCTTTCGTGCTAAAAAATTACACAGAAAATAAAATCATCGCCTTTCGAATGCCCAACGACGAAAATATTCAATTCAACGTCGAAGAATTGAGCTACGAAAGTAAATATTACCAATTTACAAACTCTAAACAATCGTTATTGGGTGGATGGGATCGTAGATCGGTTTTCGAGTTCGCCTCCAATCGCGTCAAAGGCTTATTAGGCAAGGAAAAAAATAATGGGAGAATTTTTTATTATAAAATAATCGCTCACGTTTTCGACATTTCCTGTTTTTAATAAATAATTCGGGTACATAAAAATTATAGTTCTAGATTTAATAAATTAAATAGATTATTATTATTATTAACTAAACCTTCTAATATAAACTATTCCTAACTATATGAAAAATCCCAGCTCGCATTTCGTTCACCACGACCAACGAAGAAGATGGGATTCATAATACCGTACCTAATAGCTCTCTCGTTTTTATATCTATCGAGCTCCATGACAGCCGCCGCCGCCGCCGCCGAGAAAATCAAGGAGATAAATTGCGTCACTTTGAAGGACTCCTATTATTATCACAATAGAATTAGCGAATTACAATTTAATTTTAAAATAACGAATCTCTGCGGTAGCGCGAAAATAATACCGCACTCCGTCTTAAGAAACGAAAGCTGTTTATCCGAAGAACGTATGCCGAAAAATATCTTAGAGAACCGATCTGAGGAGCTCGTTTACAAAGTCCCGTTTGAAAAGCGGCGCCGCGATTATAATGTCGCTCTAAGTTTTCGCGTCCTTAGGAAAAGAAACACCCTGCGTGTGATGTTCGAGTTTCTTAACGACCCTACATACTCATTTTCATTGTTCAGTTTTGAGAAGGATGATAATATTATCGCTAAACAACTCGTCGATTTCGCAATCATACGCGAGTATCGATACGATTTCAAGAAAACCGTATATTGCGGTTTTTATGTAATCGGAAATTGTACTACGTTTTGTTTCGACGTTCCAAGGCTAATGAAAAGTTACTTTGACGACGACGACCAACACCCCCTCCTCCGCACTACCTTCATAGGGTCGTTGCCGGAGAAGAACGAAAATAATCTCACTACGACAACGACGCCGCTGCCGAGGCTTGAGAACGACGGTAAGCAATCGAGTTCAGTCTCGCTCGAAGGTGACCGCATTAGCTTCGAGAGCCTAACAACGGTCGATTCTTTGCCGAAGAAGAACGAAAACAATTTCAATTCGACGCAGTATGAGGACGGGATTACTAGCCCCAATAATCCGAGCTCCGATTTGTTGGACCACGAAGACGACGACGACGCCGAACGCGTTAGTTTAACGATCACCGCGACCGATAGAAGCAATACCGATTCATTTCCGAATAGGAATGATAATACGAATCGGAAGAAGGATCTAAGTTCGGAAGAAAGGCGCGTACTAATCGGAATCGAAAATCAATCGAGGTTTAATGAATTAACAATCGCGAATTCGTGGATACCGAATAAAGGAAGCAACATTATGATAACTTCAGTCGCGATTGCGAGTCTTTTAGTAATTTCAGGGCTGAGCTACTTTATATGGGTAACTAAGAAAAAGACGGGATTCTTCGATTTACAGATCCCGATTTTAAGCGATTCCTCACGATTGCCTTCTAAGTAATTCGATGAACTTTTTATGGTCTTAATATTATGATTATAGTGTAAATTATTTTTTAACAAAATGAATAAACACTATTTTTGATAATCGTAATATTTCATCGCCCTTGAGAAAAAATTATGACGCTTACAAACTTTCGATATTTTATCTTTCTGGTTTTATTAAAAAATTTAGGGATAAAAAAACCCAATAAGATTGTAAAAAAAATCGTGCATGAATTTATTTCATCGACAAAAACCTTTATATATATAATTACCCTATAAATAAATATAAATATATTATATTATGACGATTGTACGTATTTTTTCATATTTACTTCCTTCAAAAAAGGAGTGGATATTCAAAACGCTCAATGACCAGCAGCAGCGTGGCTGTTCGGTCTGGCGCGCTCTTGACGCTACGAGCTCGAACATATCGCCAATTCGGTCATCGGAAGACACGAGCGTTGCGTAATTATTACGAAACACGAAAGAATTAGCTATCATATATTATTTCAACATGTACCGTAGCACAAATATGGTATCTATCAAAAATTAGGTATTGTTTTATTATCGATGTATCGAGTAAGCTGAAAATTTTATATACCATAAATAACACATAATATATATATATATATATATATACTTCCGTTCTAATAAAATACGATAAAGTTGCAGTAGTATGAGAATAGTATATCCATATCTCTAGAAATTAATTCATAGATGAGAATAATTACAGGATGAGTGAGATCTGAGTACAACGAGAGCTCACCTGGTACGAAAGACACACATATTGATAGGTAGAAAGTGTAAAGACCACTCAAAAAATAGTATCTGGAGAGTATAACCCGGAACGCTAGCCTAGCGAGGAGGTGAATAGCTATATTTTCCGACTATTAACTTTATACTTGTAGACATTCCGATAACTATAGCTGGTCGAGTATATGAATAGCATATCAAATGCCCACAAGTCGTTTGTAGGATTTTGCGAGAAAAGGTACTTATTAAAATCTGCATTCTATAACTTATGCGTGACACTAACTATAAAGACAGCGGCAAACGCGCGTATATTATTTCGTCATCATTCGTATAGAGAGGACAAGCGACGTTATAATAATATATAGAGTTGTTATTTTAATATCAAAATCGAACTAATTACTTTTAGTGTTTCGATCTTATATTATTAGTTTTTCGGTACTATTTTCTACACTGAGTGTTAATCAAATGAGTATTAAATAATACATAATAATAATATAATAATCACCTAATACTGAAAATGAATAAACCAGTACAGGTAGTGTAATTATAACAATCGAATAAATATTAAGTACGAAATAGAGGCGAGAGCTGAATAATAAGGAGAAGATAAAAGACGGTTTAATAAATAAGTCGAAAACAAAATATATAATATCTTACATATAAAATAGAGATCAGTAAAACTGAACTTCGAATATGTTGCGTCCAAGAAATCTACATAACGCTTAGGCTCAAAGACGAAAGAGTATGACGAAAAGGATAACAGAATGAAAATAATAAATCGAATATAATATTATAGAATACTAAGAACATAATAATCACATACAACCGGAAGAGTAAAATATAGTAACGTCAAGTCGATCCAATAATGAATAAGTACGAATAAGAGAAAAATATGATTAGCATAATTAATAATAACTCACTACAATATTCAATTGATAAATTAAATGATACAATAAATGAAGACCAATACAGTGTTGACACTAATATATATATCTAAAAGAATTAATGAATGAGAGTAATAACTGGTTGTATTAAACAATTAGGTTTAGTATTACAAGCAAGTAAAGATCATAATAATATAATAATGTCGACGATCTTTTTTTAGAGTATTAATGGGAGAATAGTAGAACATTATCATATTTTAATTATATGCATAATGGGTAAACTAAAAGAAAAAGAAGTATTATCGGCTCTTTGATATGGCACCGAAAGGCGAATTAATATTAATGATATTAAAAATGACGCGCAAAACATTGTTCTATAACGAATATGGCAGTTGTATATATATATATATAATATTAAATAATTTATAAACCAAATAGATAATATTTTCTCTCAAATAACTACATAGTATTATATAATACTTAAATTAAGTATACTCATTAACCATTTTATATATATTATATAATATATAATTTATATATATATTATTATATATATATTATATATAATTATAATATATTAAATATAATATTAATATAATATATAATTATAATATAATATTATTATATAATATGTAATAATTAATATATATATATATAATATTAGCATAATAAAAATAATACGATCACCATTAAATAATGATAAAATGATTGACTTAATCATTATATCGTATCACAATATAAATCCTAGAGAAAAGCATCTTAATAATATTTAATTAAAAAACTACTCAATATTTTTTATTATACAATATACTCGAAGTAGCCTTCATATATAACTAAGCATTATTTACTGTTATTTTTATAATATAACGATTATTTTGAATATATAAAATAATTTATGAAAAAATCTATATTATTATTTATATTATCGCATATATATATAAATCAGGATAGTAATTTACGAATCTAAATTAAACGTAGAAAAGAGGTAGATTAACTATAATTATCTAACCTTATTATACGATATAGTACGTAATGAATATTAATAAACTCAACATACTTAGAGTGAAAAAATATGGGCTTCAAGAATTTGGTTGTCAGAGCACTTTAATACTACTATATGATTATAATAATATATATTATGTTATATATATATATATATATATATATATATAATATATAGTAATATATAGATTTTTTATTTTATTATATAATACGTACTAGCATGAGTACAGCAGCAGGAGCACAAGCAGTAGTAAGCACGTCGACTAAGGTCACCGATTTGTTTATTCCCGTCAAAGTAGGTTATTGCGTCGAATTTTTAAATGAGAACGGATCATATTTTTACGTGAACCTCAAGCACAAAATGATTTATCACTTTTTCGAAACTGATTCGTGCGAGTCTTTCGGTGGTTTTACAATTATACCGTACAGTTCCCTATATCATCAAGAAACGTGCATTCCTGAATATAATTTTATCTTCAGCACGAATGATATCTAAATATAAAAATAACACCTATACTATGGCACGTAGAATATATATATATATATAATTATATAAA
Source organism: Trachelipus rathkii (assembly GCA_015478945.1). Taxonomy (NCBI): domain Eukaryota; kingdom Metazoa; phylum Arthropoda; class Malacostraca; order Isopoda; family Trachelipodidae; genus Trachelipus; species Trachelipus rathkii. Next base: position 42,691 of record JABUQX010022898.1, read on the forward strand.
AGCGTCTGCTAACAATAACTGCCTAGGTATATAACTGAAAAATCTCATAATTATTTGGGTAGGTATCTACTTTATTGAGTTATATTATTATTAGAATCATTACCTATATATATATATCCGAAAAGTTATGATGTATATAGCACACCGAGAATTGCGACTAATATCAGAAATTAAATCTGTTCAGATATTATAAAAATAAGTTAAGAAAAGAATATAATAACAAATATTTCTTTAACTTTTAGAATAAAAGGGAATAAAACGTTACCTATATCACGATACATAATATATAGTAAAATTTAATATATTATATATATTTATATATATAATATATTATAATTTATATGCAATAATTGTTATATCCGACAATACTCTAGTATATATTAAATATATCCAAAAGACATATAGCATAGGTTTTCGAAAAATGCAGAATTATTGCGGCATTTTTTTTATACGAGAAATTAGTAATACTCAAAGTATATTTATTATATGGTTTATAAAATAATTACGCACTATATTTAAATTAGATAATATATATAATTAACTATCCTGTATGAAGTAAAAATTAGGTAACATACGCTATGCCTCACGTAATATTAATCTAAGTACAGTGAGGCTGTTCCGCGCTTGTCTAACGTAGTTTTATAATGCATCATATACTATACCATTAGTTATCATTCTTGTACATTAAGCGCGAATAACAGAATAGATACCTATCATTAAAACTAATAACGAAATACTTAATAGACGAAGATAGGTATATAATATTAATATTCTAAACGATCGAGATGGGATGTATGGAATAGAATAAGTGATCGTCGCCCTAAGAATACAGATAAGTAAGTAATGAAATCGCCGCCATATTATGAGTAAGCGGAGGGGAGATAAAGAGGAATTGTAATGCTATAACTTAATATATAAGGTATATATACTCCTAATATTGTAGCGGGTCATTACACTCGAGAGGGTCATTGCTGTGTTCTCTATACGTTTGGCAATCACGAAAGAGAGAGCAGATATTACAAGACACGCATAGATATGACTCAGAGTATCAGAGAATAAAACAGTTTACACTAGATGTAATAGATTGCCAATTAGTTCGCTAGGAACAAAGACCTTTGTGTGTAGTATAACAATCAGTTCCAGTGTAACGATGCTCGTCCAGAATCATACGCTTTTTTTTTAAGATTAAAACTCAGACACTTGCAGAAATCGCATCCAGTGGGAGGAAATACAGTGCTTAGGCCAGAAAGAGAGGTTGCTCTATAATTTGGTATTTATGGAGAGACGATCTTCGATCACCAACTAAGGTGGAAATATAGCTGGCAAGTTTAGATGCTGTAAGATATCACTTTTACTCAAAATTGCAAAGACAGGCATTTCTGTTTAACTGAAGAAACAATTATAAATAAGAAATACAGCAAGACCGAAAAATTTCTTATATTTTCAGACTATATATGTAATACTACCTACTATCTAGATATATATTATCAACTTATAAATTAAATGTTATATTCTATATACTGTTCGATCTATTTTAATTTGGTTCTTATATTATTATTTGTTTTTTTTTTAGTATGTATTCTAACCTTATATGCAATTAAAGCAATCAAACCTATTGACTCTGTGTTTATATTTTTATTTAAAATTAAAATATAATTAAAGATTATTATTATTTCAATTTATAGTATATATGTCTAGGAAACATAAAAAAATATAAAAAAAGATGATGTGTGGTGCTAGCGTCAACGCTCAATATTTAATCATTAGTAAAATTTTTATCATTAATATTTTACAAATAATACATATATAGTATTTTCTGTTTTTTATAATAAATTTACTATAATATTAAAATTTTTATTTATTCCTATTAAAATTGTATCTCTACGTCAAGATAAAAACTAAATAGTAAAGTAGGACACAGACATTGTTTGAAATATTACGGCTGATATGCTAAGAACATTATATATATATACGCCAGAAAGTTGAATCTCCTCTATGCAATAGAGAGGAAATGCAGCGTTCTATAGTCCATAAATGCTGTGGTACAGTAGTATAGTTATATAAATAAATTCCTTACTAATAGCATGAATTTTATTTAATAATTAGAAACATTGTCTATTATGAGAGATTTAAAGACAAAAAAAAAATATAGATATATGAAATATAAAAATAAAAATAAAAAACAACTGAACTTACAAATCCTTTTAATTTCTATTTTTAAGGTTAATTTAATTATTTTTTTTTTCTACTTTTCAAAAAGGAATTTAAAGAGAGAGATAATCACTCACTCGTAGAAAGAATAAAAAATTA
>JABUQX010022898.1:50000-52500 GCA_015478945.1 Trachelipus rathkii
ATTTATGGAGTGATAGGGTAAGATAAAGAAAGGCGATAGAATAGTAATGTAATGACAAATGCAGCTGTAATGTTAGAACTGAGAGTGATTGCGAGAACGATAGATGGTTGAGGTGAAAACAGGAGTGAAAGCGCACGGGAAGTGTTTTTATCAACCACTTGCCTATTTTTTATATATATTTCGCAACGTGGTGATAAGGAAAGGAAACGAGGAGTACATACGTTGTAGAATGATTCAGAACGGGGTAACATATATGGCTGATAGGCGGAGCGTATTGGCATCGTTGGATCCGAAGAAGCGAGATAGGCGATTACGATAGTGGTGGAGTTATCTGTTTGCGGAGGAGTTGGAGGAAGCAGGATGATAGTATGAACATGACAGAGAACCAGAGATATTAAACAGTAACTGGAAGAATGACGGAGGGGGAATGAGAATAGATGAGTGAGAGAGGAGGAGGCTGAAATGGCAGGTAAATTAGCTGGCAATTATCCCTCGGAGAATGTTTTAACAGAAAAGGGAGGAAGTGGGGAAGAGATTATGCGAAGAATGGAAAAGTATGGTTTAGTTATGAAAGCGTATACCCCATGATGAAAGAAAAAAACATCGGAATAGGGTTAAAAAAGTTATTTTTAACAGCATACTGACCCCGACACTGCTGCTGTGCGGAGCGGAAACATGGACAACAACGAGAAGAGAGGAAGTAGAATACAAAGCGGCGAGATGTCAGGGATATTTAAGAAACTATGATTGAAGAGTAGGCAAGAGAACAGAATATTAGAGCAAATGAAAGTTATTTAGAGATATAGCGGGTGAAGAAGTGGTCATGAAGCCATGGATGTGGGGAGATTGAGATGGTGGGGAACATCTGGAGAGGATGGGGGAGGGACAAAATGCCGAAAAGAAGATGGAATGGACACCAGAGGGCAGAAGCCCAATGGGAAAAACCCGATAGAAGAGACTGGGCCGGAATCGGTGGAGGAACTCTCTGGAAAGTGTCACCTACGCAAATATGAGAGCGACTGCAAGAGAGAGCAAACAGTGCAGGAGAGGGACGTCTGGAGAAAGATGCTTGCGCGGCTGACAGGATTAAGAATCCTTCCTGGAGAGGTAAAGAAAGAAAGAAAGAATATAGTATAATATTTATATACTAATATATATATATAATATATATATATATATATATATATATATATATATAATATATAATATATATAAATATATATATTATAATAATCATATATATTTATATATATATATATATATTATATATATATATATAATATATATATATATACTTTTAAAAAAAAAAAGAACAAATAAGTTTGAATTTATTTATTACTTTTGTAATAAAATTTTAAGTTTCAGTGTTATTGGGATCCTTTCATAATGATTCATATTAGGCATTTAAATTGAAAAGAAAACGTTTTATATCCTACGCCCTCTAAGTTCTTATTTTTTTTTTTTTATTAAAAGAAAACGATTTAAACTTTTTTTCCTTAAATTAAAAAGAAAAACACGTTGAAAATCAATTTAAATTCTTCTATTTATTTTTTCTCAGTGAAATTGTGCAAATTTAGTGTATTACAAGTACGAAGGTATTTGCTTCATTATTTTCTCTCAAGCATGTTATTTATATGTGAATTTTTCATAGTCGTATATTAATCATGGCTTTCAAAATTGTACTAATATAATAATGAAAGAAAAAAATAGTTGTTTTTGATAGTTTCATACTAGGCTAGATAAGTTTCTGAAACGAAGACAAAGCTTGTATATGAAAAATAGGAATATAAATATTATGAGGAAAAAAGTAATTAAAGCAAACTCTCATTATAGTCTTTTCTTAATATTCAGAATATTAGGTCATGGCCCCCTATGGAATAAAAAAAAAATTGTAATATATTTAAACTCTCACAGATGTTACCATTATATCTTAATTTTAAATTTAAAAAGGTATGCCGCTTTAAAGGATGCAAACAATATGGTTGGTCTCGCTCAGTACATATTTTATGCGGTTTTACATTAACGATTATTTTCGGTTAAAAATGGTTCATTAAAACATATCTCCACCTCTAAATGGACTCGGAAATGCAGCTGTTTCATGACGTAGTTATTTATAAATAAGCTATTGTGAAAATATTGAATAAATAATGATAAGTTAAATTATGTAATTATTTATTGTTGTTATAAATAAAGCACTTTGATATTGGCTAATGAAATTAATTCTTCGCCTTCATATATATAGATATATATATATGATATTATAATATTTATCTATATATATATATATATATATATATATATATATATATATATTATATATATATATATTATTATATATATTATAGTGTATATAATAATATATACTATATATTATTTATAATGTATTGTCCTTAGTAATATATATATTTATATATATTGATATCTATCGAGTTAATAATATATATATAATATATATATGTATATATATGTATATATATATATAATATATATATATATATAT
>JABUQX010022899.1:0-25516 GCA_015478945.1 Trachelipus rathkii
TCATTGTAGATAGTATATAATAGTAGATATATAATATGTATATATACTATTATATTATATAATTATAATATATAATATATTATATATATATAATTGTATATATTACATATATATATTAGTATATATGATATTATATAGGAGACAGGGTTGTGTTATATATCCTTGGTTATTCATTTATATATGGAGGGGATGATGAAATTAGAGGGGGGGGGGTGGCAGGAAATGTGTTAGATGATGGAGAATGGAGATGAGTAGGGGTACCTAACCTATTATATGGGGATGATTGGGTTTGTGTGGCGATCTGAAGAGAGTTGTAGAGATTGTAAGAGATTTGGCAGGGCTGTGTAAATGGAGGGTTTGAAATGTAAACGTAGAAAAGTAAGGTTATGGTTTTCGAGTGATGAAGCCCCAGTGTGAAGTAGTGGCTAGATGGAGGCAGGCTGACAATGTCTGGTTAAAATATTTTAGGGTAATGTGTTGGATGATAGGAACTGATGATTCAGATTGTAAGGAAAGTTGTGAATGGCAGGAAGGTGTGGTGCAATTAATGGCGTGTGATGTAAGGATAATCTGGATGCGCTAGTTCTTGCATGAGGGTAATTGTTACTTTGTGTTTGTGATGTTGAGCTATGGCTTGGGAATAAGAAGTATAGACTAAAGTTCAAGTGTTCAGAATGGACAATCTTAGGGGGCGTGCTAGGTGTGAAAGAATTGATAAAAATGAGGAAGAACGTAATAAAAGAGTTTGTGTGGTGTGATGGAAAGGGTAAACGATAGAATAAAGAAAGTATTATGCAGATGGTTTGGTCATTGTGGAAAGGATGAATGATATCGGTTGTTTAGAGGCGGATGTTGTGGTGGTGTGTTGGAACCGACCGGATTGGAGAACCGAAGAAAAAGAAGATGAGTCATCGGAGGGAATGTTTCTAGGAGATAAATGTGAGTTTGCCAGAGGCGAGAAGAAAAGGTGCATGATAGAAGAATGGCGGGGTGTTTGTATAGGGGTATGGTTTTGGCCTCACACGGCAGGGGTGACCCTTGCACTTGAACGATTTTACCGATAGTGGAGGATCCTGTCGCGGTCCGGTGAAGCTCTAGCGTGGATTTCTGATGCGACGAGTTCTTACCTAATTATGGTACAGAGGGGGCGGGTAAGGCACGGCTTTCTTTCGGACTTTTGTCATTATTCTCCCTACTGCTTTCTTTTCTAATGGCACGTAACCGCCTTTACTCCCAGATCTTGGGAAAAAAAAGGTAAGATGAAAGGAAGAAGAATGAATATATATTAGTATATAATTATATAATATATATATATATATATATATATATATAATATATATATATAGTATTATATATATATATAGATTTACTATGTATATTATATAGTAAAGTATATATTTATATTATAAATATATACTATATATTATATAAATATATATATCATATATATAACTTATATATTATATTATTATATATATATATATATAATATATATTATGATTATATATATATATATATTATAATATTTTATATAATGATATATATATATATATATATTAATATATATATATATATTAATATATAATATATATATATTATATATATAGTATATATATATATATTAAGTATTATATGATTATATATATATAATATATATATAATATAAATATATATATTAGTATACTTTTCTGTATATATATTTGTTTTGACTAAAATTTGAAAAGGAATGAGAGTATCGGATAAAATTGGATGGTACAGCGCTTAAACAGAGAGCATACCAATAATCCAAACTAAGACTTACACAAGAGGCAATGCCTCCTACTTCGTCGCACATATTCGCATGATGAAGAACCCCACACCCAGGCCCAGCACCTTGACGATCAAATATGGGTTCCTAGATTTCGGAGCTAGCTTTTTAGTAGATGACAGTCACGAAAATGACAGTTGGTTACGATTAGGTTGGGGACATTTCCATATTTTTCGACTGAGAAAAAGAAAACGGTTAACTGGACACGAGTGTGGATCCACCTAAGACATATACATTTTTTTGAAAGATGCTACGCCCACTTAAAGAGGAATTGTCAATTTATGAATGGTTGGAAGACATTCACCTTGGGCTGACATAAGCTCCAAAAACCTTTGTTCAGGTGGGGTCTAGGCCTTTTACAAAATGAAGACCTTTACTAATATACAAAATGTTCATAGATGGCGGTTTGTAAGGGACATACAACACGGAGTGGTATAAAACTGCTGTGAAGCTGAAGTATTTGTTCCTACGAGGAGTGTCCGGTAGACATACAAATTAACCCGCATTCAAAGAAAATCATAGCAGTAAAATAAAAAAAATATATCCTCAAATACTTTCATGTGTGACATTTTCTGAACGCGCGATTTCCCTTCGTTAAGCATCAGTGGGGAGTGTTGTGCAAAATTGTGCCGCTTTTCGAATGATGCCGGAGATTCGCAGTCTTTGGACAAGCATTTTTGAAAAGGGGAAGAAAATGCACATACTCAATCCAGTTCAGTATCGTAAGAAATCATTTCTCTATGTTGGTAGCTATCTGCTAAAGGAGCATCGTTAATAAGGTAAAGGAATCGTGCACGTATAGCTTACTAGCAGATGAAACCGCTGATATTCTGGAAAGGAAGAATGTGAATGAGTAGCACGGGTTTGACCAAAAGTCCGATGAAATACAAGAAGGTAATTTTATTGGCTTTGTAGACCTGAAAGTTCTTGACGCAAAAAAAATTGCGAAACCATTGATGACTTTTTATCCGAAGTAGAAACTGGATCCCGAGAAATGCGTGGGCTTCGGTTTCGATGGCTTGTTCTATACGATGTTTTGCAAAGAATAAGGTGTACCTCAAGTCAATAGTGAGGAAAAAGTGGATAAAAAAAGCAATTGTCTTTCATTGCTCTTCAACACAAAAAAATTTAGTAGTAAATGATTTTGAACAGAATACCAGAAAATCCGCATACTGTGAGAACTTAATATAAGGACATATACGTTTTTTTATTTCGCGAGACGGTCTTGAGAAAAAACTTAATGCAAAGAGCACCAGCCACTGTCAACTCAGATGGACGCAAACTCCCAAGAGATCATTGGTAGTTTCCTTGTTTACGAATGATACAAAGCATAGAAATCCTTAGAGTTGGAGAAAAATTGGACTTGCTATTCACTTTTCAGTAGCATTAAGCCTCATTGTACCTCATCAATTATCATGGCTATGATATTGATCACGAGGCTAAATACTCTGCGATGTTAGAGCAGTTGTATTCTCCAATCTAAGACCCTTTGGATACGTCAAAACGCTCGCAGCACAGTTCAACATATTGTGGAAACTGGTTGGACCATCGAAGGGTGAAGAAAAAATCTCGATAAACTGTTACAATACAAAGTTAAAGAAATTGCCGACAACTGGGATTGATCTGAAATCTGAATATACCACGGATTTTTTGGTAAGGTCAGCAGTCACCGCAGCACCATAAGCAACAAATCCCACCGGAGTTCTGGTAGAAGATCCTAATAATCGTAATTCTGGTTGTTATAACTTCTTTGGAATTAAGGTTTTCTACTGAAAATACACCTGCTTATGCATGACATATCTACATCCTTTCGCACAGGCTACTCATAACAATCGAGAGTTAAGGAAAAGACAGCTTCATTTATAGGTTTTTACCACTTACGAAGGCATAAAAGAAACAACTAAACCTTTGGAACAAAAAATGTGGAAGGGACAAGAAATGAGTAGTGAAGAACTAAGAAGATCCTTTGTTATCTCGCAAGTCTTAAAGAAACTGACCTTCTTGTCCGTCCGACGAAAAGAGGGCTTTGAAATGAACTACTTAACGCCCAACCTGCACCACGTCCGCGTTGTCTATCCGGCACAGTACAGTAGAACACTCTTTCAGCACTCTGCAAGGAGTAAAGACTGCGAAGTACAATGGAAGACGACAGGTTAAACCGGCAACTGCTATGATGAGTGTACACAGAAAATTTTGTGTTTAACAATCTATGATTATTTTATTCAAACAGTAATTGATAATTTGAGTTGAACCAAGAATTATTTTTTAAATATATCATTTCTCTACTCTCTAGGAATTTTTTAACCTTATGATTGGAATATTGTGTATTTGATATCTAATTGTTTCAATAACAAAATTTTTTTTAAAAGTATTATCGATTTAATTGATCCATACAGAATTTTCTATTTTTACCAGTTCTTTCTTTTTATAAGTATATAGTAGGGTGTATTATGAGGTAGGGGAGGTGAGGGTAGTAGGGGAGGGGGTACTTATATATATTTATATATTATTAATATATATATATATATATATAGTATATATAGTATATATATATATATAGACGTATATTACTAAGTCTTTAATAAAATTTTTAAGCTGGCCCCACTAGGTTGAAAGCTGGCGACGCCAATGATATATATATATAAATATATATATATTATACATATATAATATATATATGGTGGAGTGAAAAGTCAATATTGTTTTTTTCGGAAACGGGTACCTTTCAATGACTGTGTATAGCCTAGTAAACAATTTTTAAAATATTTAATTTTCTACGACAGTCATCTCTGAGTCTGCATGCATTTGCTTATATAGTTGAAAAGTTTTTTGACAAATTTTTTATAATCTGAAAGACAATAAAGATCTTCAGGATGTGAAACAAAAAAACAACTGGGGGTAGTCACTAAATTAGTTTGACACAGGCCTTTAAATAAAGACGGATTGTTAAAATAATATTTATGCTGTGGTTTTAGTCTGCACATGAGGCTTAAACTTATCCAAACAAGCCTGTCGGCGGTTATGATAACATTTGAAAATTTGTTGGAAATCAGAATAATGTTTTATCGATAGAACGTGCTTCTTGAATTTGTTTCATGGGTTATTAGATAATTGTGTTACTGGAAACTGTGTCGGCCAATGCATATTAAACTACCAGGACTCACCAACGGGTGAGTGGTTGCAGCTTGCGAGGTCCCACTCCATTCCTGGCGCTCCAACCTACCCAACCATGAGCGCATTTGTATTCTAACATCTTTAAGAAAAACGTCTTCAATACGGGTAAATTGTTTCTTGTGTCATATGATTGGACGGATCATTTCTATCAAGCATTTCAGTTTTTGGATTAACTTTCTCTTTTCTTTGATCACAGACCAATTTTGAGGAAGCAGTGACTTCTTTGATGGCTCTTTCTACCGCTTGAGTGTGTGATGGGAGTTCAAAAAGAGTGCACTCAGAAGCTATATTTAAACTCTTGGTTGCCAGTAACCTTTGCAAATCCTGATTTGTCAATTTACTTGTGAGAGGTGGTTCTGTCACTTCCACATCATTCCAAAAAATCATATCGACATACTCAGATGCTCCAAAATTGTGTTTTCGGAATTCAAAAACGCGTCTTCAGGGTGTTACTTGGCTTGTCTCAAGATGGAGCCTTGTATACGTCTTTAATACCGAGTTTACACTTACCTTTCTGAGGCAAATCGCAAAATATAGCATAGCTCATAGCTATGTTGGTTGATAAGAGAGATCATATAAAGAAACTGGCTTTAAGACGTATCATCAAGGCTCGATCTAGAGAACAAGCCAGTAAACCACTAAGACGATTTGAAATTCTGAAAATAATTTTTGGAGCATCAGAGTATGTCGATATGATTGTTTGGAATGATGTGGAAGTGACAGAACCCCTCTCAACAATAAGTCATTTTGCCAAATCAGGATTTGCAAAGCTACATGGAAACCGAGAGTGTACACATATCTTCTGACTGCAGACTTCTTTTTGAACCCCATCACACACCTGCAAGCGGTAGAATAGACGCCATTCAAGAAGTCAACTGCTTCCTCAAAATTGGTCTGTGATTCAAAAGAAAAGAGAAAGCTTAATCAAAACTAGAATGCTTGATAGAAATATCTGTCCAATATATGACACAAAGAAACAATTTACATGTTGAAGACTTTTCTTAAAGATGTAAATACATGCTCTCATGGTTGGGTGGTTGGGAGGGCATGGGTGGGACTCGAAGTGCAACCACCTCTCCGTGGTTAGTCCTGAGTAGTTTAATATGAGCTAGCAAAGAGTTGCACAATGTAAAGTTGATTAACGAAAGCTATATAAACAAGTTTGGATAACATTATAAGAGGATATCAGAAATTATATTATAAAACGTAAAAAATATCAGAAATTTACAAATATTTGGATACGTCTAAGCCTCATGTGCAGACTAAAACCACCTTCTAAAAATATTTAAAAAAATCCTGTCTTTATTTAAGTCCTTGTTCAACTATTTAGTGACTACCCCTCAGGTTTTTTTTTTATTTCAAGTACTTAAAAAAAATATTTGTAAAAATTATCAAAAATTTCAAAAATATTTTCAAACTTAAGCCAAATTGTGCAGAACAAAAACGTAGAAAATAAAATATTTTAAAGAATTGTTACTAGGTCTCATACACAGTCATTTGAAGGGTAACCGTATTTCGAAAAACAATATTGACTTTTTCACTCCACCCTAATATATATTATATAGTATATATATATCTATATATATATATTATATATATATATATATATATTATATATAATATTATATATAATTATATATAATGTATATTATATAATATATATATATATATATATGATAAATATTATATATATAAATAATATAACTAATAGTATAAGTAATTATAGAAGAAGACAACACCTCATTAGCCTGAAGACATAATGATGTTGAAGAGAGTGAACGTTGTCGCGATGAATTGGCGTTCGTCCCGGAGGGGCTGCTTTGGACTTATCGGTGGTGGTCGTGCCATTTGCACCAGACGCGCAATAGAACTCCCCGCACTGACATGCGTCGCAGCACACCGCTCTGCGCACCATGGAAGGACGTCGGTCAGACTGTCATGATTAGAGCTAGCTGTGTACACAATTAAAGCCACTGAGAAGGCTTCGACAACTTCTGTACTCTTACGTGGCAGTTGGTCGTACGCTGCCCAAAAAACAGTGGGAGGAACCACAATTGAAACAGCGTTACAGGATACCAGAATCAGAGCAGCGCCTAGCAAAGAAACTTTGACTTGATGTAAATGGCCGGCGTTGAACGATTGCTGGTAATGACACTCTACAACGAATGTCTTACCAACGGTGAACAACTTTTGAGAGATGATGTAATGAACCTCGTGGCCACTCCAAGTGGACTAGTTCAACGTTTCCGGCGGGTCACCAACATGAAGGGGTTATGGTCGTCTAGTTAGAACGAACCTTCATTAGTGAAGACCTAAAGATGATGTTGAAGAAGAGTGAGTCGTTGTCGCGATTAATATGGCGTTTCTCCCGGGGGGGCTGCTTTGGACTCATCGTTGGTGGTCGCAGCCCCCTTCCAGCCTTGATCGCCACACAGATATTAATATATAAATAATATATATCTATAATATATGAGATGATATAATTATATAATATTACGTATATATTTATATCATATTATATAATATATATATATTATATTATATTATAATATATATTAGTATATAGTATATATATATTATAATAATTATATATATATATATGATATATGGTATATATATATAGATTATAGTATATATTACTATATATATATATATATATATATATATATATTATATATATTATATATATATTATATAGTATATTTATTATATTATATATATATATATGATATCATATATATTTGTGGGTGACGAAGTCAGGTTAAAGGTCCATAATACTGCCAATATGTTACATTTGTAATGAACTCTAATATGTTTCTCACATGGCACTTCGAAATTAAAATAACATACTACTTATGTGCCTATAGCATTTTAATTCTAGCGGCCATTTTTTTCTTTAGATAATCCTGTTCATTGTGATCTCTAAATTATTTCGCTTAACCATGCGTAAGGTAGGCTTACTAAAGCAAAGTTAATTGAACTTTTAAAACGTGGAACTGGGTTTCAGGCTCGCCTTGCCTTAAACTATCAACCTGTAAGCGACGCAAATATATACTCCACTTACTCGCCTTATTGTATGGAAACCTCTGCAGAATTTCTGGAAGAGCAACTACAATCAAATCAGTTGGTGATTTCCCGGAGTGAGCAAGAGCCTACCTGTAGAAGTAGGCCCCAACCATCCAGCATTCCCAGAATCTCAAGCCTCTCAAGCTTTTCGTGTTGGAACCTCGGCGTCCACAGCTAATCCTTTGTTCTACTGTTAATTTTCAGATTTAAATTTTTATTAATTATATTATTATTATTATGTATTATATTATTATTTATTCTTTTATTAATTATTTAGTGATATTTTATTTTATTCTTATTATATTTATTATTACTATTATATTATTATTATATTATTTATTATTATTAATAAATTATTATTAATTATTATATATATTATTATTATATTTTTTTTATTATATTTATTATTTTATATTATTCATTTTATAATTATTTCTATTATTATTATTATTATTATTTATAATAATATTTTTATCTAAATGTTCCCTAGTATATTGTTGTTTAATATTTTATTTTTATTTTTTAACTCTTATACTATTGTCAGTTTTTTCACACGGAACAGATAGGTTCAGGCCGAAACAGAATATTTAAGCAGTGAGACAGAATACTCTTTCAAACCGGATAACAGATTAGTTCATTGCGAAAAACATAATAATTTTCAAGCAGGAAACAGTAGTTTTCAAACCAGAAACAAAAAAGTTTTGGTATTCTTTTTTTATTTTTATTTTTTTTAATCAAATGTTCTGGACCTTGACCATTATACATTTTTTGCAGCTGCCATTTTTTTACATTATTATTTTTTGTTTAGCTTTTTACATTTTTTCCTTTTTTTTCCTCTAATCTGTTCCTCTCTTACAATTTCTTTTCTCTGTGCTTCTTTTCACTGCTTCGTCATGGTTGGACTAGATTCTCTCTCCAGTCGTTTGCAGTCTCTCTTTGCAGTCCCCTTTCGCGGCTGTTCTATTACCCGGCTGCCATCCATGCCGTATCCCCTGCGTCTATTTACTACTAACGCCTCTCACGTATCTCAAGTTCTCTCCGCTTTTCTAGACTGAATGCCGTGTACAATTCTGTGAAACAAGCGCGATTGGCTGAGAAGGCGGCTTGAAGGCATCTCCGCTTCAGCTACGGTCCCCTAATTCATACAAAATAACCTAGTACCGTTGATATTTCCTTAAAAGAAAAAATAAATAAATTAAACATCCTCAATGTTCAAATGATATATAATTAACTGTTAGCAACTGTGATGTCACAACTCAACCAAATGCATAATAATAATAATAATAATAATAATAAAAAAAAAATTCTTCTGAAATCAACAAAATCAGTCACAAAAACTAATCCTGAGGTTTTCAAACTGTTGCTTTTAAAGTTTTCAACATTTAAAAAAAAAAAAAAAGTTTTAAAGAAATCATAAAGAACAGTAGAAGATTTAAGGGATATAAAAAAGTAAACGAAAGAAAGGGAAGGAACCCACCAGGTCAGTCAAAAAGCCCTAAATGCGCGCAGATGTGCGTGAGGGCACAAAAAAAGTACAAGAACGAGGAAGATAGGAAATTGATGTTTTTGTGCAAGAACGAACGAAAGAAAAAAGTAAAGCAATCCAGACCCAAATACAGGGGGCGAAAAAGGAAAAGAATGAGGCAACCTAAACAAATAAAAATATAAACGAACACAAATAAGCAAACAGATAGAAACCAAACGAGAAAAGAATAAAAGAAACAGAAACGCGCGTGGTTTGAGCTCGTGAAAGAGGAAGCAGAATACAGGCCAAGATGGCACATTAAAAGACACAGGAAAACATCTCCAGAATAAAACAAAAAGATAGAATCTACCAAATCATAAGAAAGGCAAAACGAATGTTTTACGAATTATTGTAATGAACCAACGACAAAAAAGGAAGAAGTCTTTAAACAAGATATAAAAAAAAAATTAGAAGAAAGGATATACAAGAGCCAAGAGTCAGAGAGAAAAGAAAAAAAATATCATCCCCAATTGAGCAGCCGACATAGCAGAGTAGTCTAAATGGAAGTAAGCAAGAATATAACAAAAAAAATAGAGCGTAAACGCATTATACTGCTGAAGGATACAGAGAATTAAAAAAAAAGAAAAAATATAGCTATAAGAAGTATCACTAAGTAAGTTATCATAACGAGACTCAAAAGAGGAAAAAATGTGACGAAAAGATCAGAAGTAGAGTAGAAAAAAACTGTGCATTAATAAAATAAAATTCAATAGAGTAAATGAAGAAAAAATGAAATAAAAAAGACAGAACAGCAGAGATAGAAAAAAGAAAATACAGAAGGAAAGGAACAGACAAATAATATAAAGTAATAGCAGAATAGTAATAAAAAGAAAAGTGCGAAGCAAAATTTCCGCTACCAGGCTGCAAATAACCCCGGACAACTTCAAGAAAATAAAATTTATACTTAATTAAATGATATTAATATAATCGATGAAATGTTTCAGAAAAGAAACAAAAAAAAACGAAAACAAAATATATAGTAAAGTTCACAAGACCAAAAAAGACGATAATTAAAGATAGCGAAGTGACGCAGGAGAAGTTTTTTGAGAATAAAAAAGCAGAGGGAAGCCAAGCCACCATTTTGCAGTTGCCTCAGTGAAGCGTCCAACGAGCATAATCACGTGGCGTCCACAATAGGCGGGTT
This sequence comes from Trachelipus rathkii, assembly GCA_015478945.1. Taxonomy (NCBI): domain Eukaryota; kingdom Metazoa; phylum Arthropoda; class Malacostraca; order Isopoda; family Trachelipodidae; genus Trachelipus; species Trachelipus rathkii. Next base: position 10,717 of record JABUQX010022899.1, read on the forward strand.
TCCAGACTGTGTTCAGCGAAAAACACAGAAGTGTGGTATGAGCAATAGGAAATTTTTACTTGTTTCAAAAGCCTGCCAAGCGGAGCACTCAGTCCAATGTAACCGATGTCGAGCTGCTCCGGACGACCTTGAACAGAGTGCAAAGCGACAAGTAACAGAGCTAACTAGGCAAGACAGCCTGCTAGTGAGTGGAAACGACAGAGATTAAGGAGACCAAGATAAAGCACGAAACTTGCTGGAGTAGTTAGCTAAGAGGCATAGATTACGAATGCAGAAACACGATAAGGGGTAAGTGGAGAGAGACTAGCTAGAAAGAAATTTTCATGGGCCAAGAAAAGTAAGAGAAGCAGCACCTAAAATGCATTTCTCGAAATTTAAACGAAAACCAGCTTGAGATAAACGAGAGGAAAACAGTACGAAGATGAGAAAGATGCTCTTCCGCTCATTGATGATCTATTAGCAACTAATAGATCATCCAATGTAAAAGGCATAAACAAAGGTAAACCACTTAAAACATGATCTTATAAAACGTTGAAAAGTAGCACTGGCATAAAATTAAATGACATTAAATTATACATGAAATTGCCAAAAGGAGTTTTAGGACGATCATTTTTAGGACGATCATCAGGATTAACAGGAATTTGAAGAAGGCAGTTTTTAAATCAAGAGAAGAAAAAAATGGGACATCCATTTAGAGAAGAAAGTTAAAAATCATGTAAGGTGATGGAATAGAATAAGGATCAGCAACAGTTTTTAGAATTTAGTAAACTTGTAGTCCCCAACAAAACGAAAAAGAATCAAGCCCTTTTTTAACAATGTTTGTGAAGCGGAGAAGCGTAAGGAGAAGTAGAAAGGGAAGGACAATACCCTTTTCCAGAAGCATAGTCAAATTCAACACACACAGCGTTTAACGCATTTTGGAAAGAAAAAACAGTCTGCGAGGGCCTTGCAAACAGGAAGGGACTCCCTTTGTCTCAATGCTAATTGCATACATGGTAGACGCAGCGGAGAAAAAAATTGGAAATTAGGTTTGATTAAATCAGAAAATCAGAATGCCAAAAAGAGCGTTGAAAAAGAAGAATAAGAGGAGGAATCAGAAATATTTGATACCATAAATAGAAGAATCGAAAGGAACAGCATTACAAGAAAGAGAAGTAGTGTTCATCAAGTAGACGACTATGGGCCATGTCAATAAGAATATTGAAATTGACTTAAAAAAATCAGCACCAATGATGTTTTGTGTAACATCGTCAGCCAAGAGAAAAGTCCAACGAAAAGAACGATGCAGTCCAATAGATAAAGTAAGGAGTTGTTCACCATAGACAGCAATGCTAGAAACATTAGCAGCCCGTAAATGAGAACAACAGGCGGAAGAGAAGAACAAAAACCCTGAACATTCAAAATAGAGAAACTACTGCCCGAGTCAATTAGGAAAAATCGTTAAGAATTCACCATTCAAATATACGTAAAGCGAACCTGATATGAAGAAATTTTGATATTCCTGTTACTCCAATCTCGAAAGAATCAACAGAAATAAGGAACAGAAGTAGGAGCCGTAGTAGTAGCAAGTGATACGTACGAATTAATTAATTGTAAATACATGATAAGGAATAATATAAGAACGGATAGTATATATACGATGTATTTATATAGTTAAGACTAAGTAGTATATAAGAGGTGTTAAAAGTATATATCAGATGTATAAAGGAAAATAATAATGGATACTCAATAATAGGGTATATAAGGAATATAATATAAAAGCGAATATATAGCGCAATAGGATGCGAACTATAATCTTTAGAGGTAGTATACTACTTACCCATAATATATATAATATACAACTCGTACACAATATAAAATATAGAGTAGGGGAGGGTAGCCCGGAAGAGAAAAGGTGGCAGAGATGATTGTAGTAAAAAATAATTAATATAATAAAGATATAGTACAATAGGATAATAGGCATAGAGAGAAATCTTCGGTTTAGAACTTTATAATAATAGAATATAAAAGTGATAATGTAGGAGATATAATATTAGATATAATATTGATTATTAGGAGAGCAGAAATAAAGATAAGAAATGCCGAAGGATAGGGGAGTACAATATAATTATGGATATATAAAGTAAATCATAATATATAGGGTAATAATAGGTGTGATAATATATAATAGAGTAATAATAGTGAAGGATGATATATTATGCTGAAATAGAGCTAGTAGATATATAGTACTATATAAGAATAAATAAGAAGCTGTCATAGTATAATTTATATTATATAGGTAGAATATATAATGAATGGAGGATAACAGCGGTACAATAAATATAACGAGATTAAGATATAGATAAGGAACTAAATGAGGTAAGAAGTGAGGGCACCAAAAGATAAGAAGTATATATTAAATAAGTAGAAACATAGTATAGCAAGTAGAGGTATTATTGTCTAAAATAACAAAGGTAGAATTAGATAATAATTTATAGAGTAATAAATAGAGGGGCGAAAGTAGAGAAAAGAAGCGGGATAAATAATAAGATAATGAAAGAGTTTGAATATAAGTATAGTAAGAGTAAGGACTAATAAAAAGAAGATAGTAGAATAAAAGGATAATATAACAGTAGTAGTAGTAAATTTTAAGGATATAATATAAAGATGAAGAGAATAAGGGAAGGAGTAGAATAGATATGAGGTAATATAAATTTATAAGTTATAAAGGAGTAATAATGGTATGATAGATGTGGTTTAGTTGTCTCTAATGTAAACGCAAGTAATTATAAGAGTAATATGATCAATAATTGATTACATTTAATATTTAAAATATAGTTAAGAAGTATATATATATTATATATATATGATTATATTAATATTTATATGTAATTTGATATATAGTAGTATAGTATATATAGTAATGTATAACCCAGTGGAGGTGAAAAGTAATGATATGAGAAAAAATGACTATATATATAGATATAGATGAATAGATAGATAGATATAAGAGGGAGGTTGAGCTATATATATAGTGACTGAAATATATAGAGAGAAAAGAGACACGCATGCAGGGCGGCGAATATATAACGGAGGATGAATAAATATATTATATAATATATAATATTAACATATATAAATACTAAAAGTAAGACAAGTCAGTGTATAGCAGAATCACAAGATAATGAAAGTAATAGGAAGCTGATATAGTATAATAAAAGGCTCTTTAAATGAAAGATAAAGAGCAGTAGAATGTATAGATTCAGATGATAGCCTCCGGGAAAATGATTGATGATAATGATAAATGATGATGATTATAGCGATAGATGGAAGAGGATATGGGAGTTTGAAGTGGAACTGGATAAGCAAGATACATATAATAATGGATGAGATGTGACACAGATTGATAAACTATGAGTGGATTGATGATGGAATGAAGTCGAGAATCAAGATTGATAGTAAGTGTAATTGAAAATAGAAAAGTAGATAAGGTCGTGATGAATAATAATAATAGAATAATGAAATAGAATAATAATCAATAATAATAAATTAACGAATAGCTAAATAAATATAATTAATAATATAATAATACAATATATAATAATAATATAAATTATAAATAATAATATATAACCCAGATAACACTAACTGTTATCAATAAGGGAAAATAATGAGTATCATAAAAGGCCGGAATTATTGAATAATAATAAAAAATAATATATAACGATAAGTGAATGAATAAAGTATAATATACAAAGTCAATAAGATAATAATCAATAAATCAGAACGAACTTTACTTTTCATAAGATAAAGAAGTGAATCAACAATAATAAAATAATAATAATGATATATAGAAATGTCTAAGGAAAATGATAGATAAATAAAAATTTATATTCAAATATATTGAGAAAGTGCAGAACTTCAACTAACAAATAGAAGAATAAATATATGATAAATGAATATGAAATATATAGACTAGCAATAATAACCGAGAATAATGAAAATATAAAACTAATAATTATAGAAAGAAAAGATATGAAGTAATAATTTCGACTTTAAAACCACATATCGCGTCAAGAGATGCAAAATAAAATAAAAAAAAAATAAAAATAAAACAAAAAAATACGCTCACAAAAAGAAAAACAAAATTATAATTATAAGGGAATTGAAGAGCCAGCCCACTCGACTCTCCCCCAAGAGGGACGTGCGAATGCCTCAGGAAGTGGCGACAAAATCAAGTGTGAAGTCTTACATTAAGAATACAGTGCAGGGAATATAGTGGTACAAGAAAGTAAATTTTCAGTTTCCCACAAAACAATGTGCGGAAAGAAGGAGAGCTCTACGACGATAGACCCTTTAGAGGTTCAAATTTCATCCATTTTCTGTGAAGAAAGTAAATCTCCATTGTGTTACCGGACAGTCCAGGCGTAGAGGTAAGAAGCGAGGAGTAAATCTATACGTAGCACTCCACGTATGGCAAATTTTACCCATAGAAACGGATAGGGGCACAACGCCACGTCAAGGAAAAGAGGGTCAAGGGAGCAGTATGGTGGACAGGTAAAGGCCTAGGCCCTCTGGCCTAAACCCAAATCCAAAAAAGATGGGTAACTAGTCTAAGCTAAGTAATGCAGTTTCAATACAGAAAACCTAATAAATGGATCAGATTCGAATGAATGAAAAATCTCTAATCGCCTCCTAAATTGTTAGGTTAGGTATATAATAATATATAGGGTTTCTAAGAAATAAAGAAAACGTAAGATAAATTTAATCAAACGCGGATAAAAATATTACTTGGCCAAAGAATATAATGAGTAGCTAGTTATAATCGTAACCTCTATCGTAGTCAAAATGATTGTAACAAGAATATTATAACAAAAAAAAGGATACTGCTCTAGGGTCAAATAATTTATTAAAAATTATACAATAAGAGTGATGTAGATAAAAAGTAGCAGGTGAGTAAAGTAGTATTAATCTTCTGATTGAATATATAATTATAAGGTTATAAATGTTTGAAATGATTAGTAAAGAAAAAGTTCATTACGAAAATAATAATTGATTGAAAGATTAAGCGTAATATGTATATAATAACAAGGATATACATGTAACAGATAGTAACTTATATGAATAAAATTTAAGGTATCTAAGCTTTCGAGCGCTAGGGGAATAAGGATAAATAGAGAAAAAATATTTTTCAGAGTACGAACAAGACAAATAATAAGAGAGAAGGAAATATAAAGTTGTAAGAAATAGAAATAATTATAATAATTGATTGCTATGTAACAACAAATATAATTGATATTTAATGGTTAAGCAAATAGTTCTAATTGTAATAATATATAATGATATAAAAATTATGTAATTAATATAAAGTATATCAACTTAAATAAAAATATACATAAGTATTAATGTTAAAGTATAGAAAAATAAATAATTAAACATATAAAAAGCAATACTCAAATATATTATGTTGGTTCCAAAGGCAGTATCATATATATAAAATTAAAATTAGAAGAGTATTAAAATAATGATACAAGGCATGAGCTAAGTTGGAAGGAAAATAATATAATGCGATACTATAAATGTAAGGTAAATCTAATATATATATACAAGATATAATTTAATTTAAAAAGTAATTATAATAATATTAAAAATTTTTTAATTATAAAACATTTGTAAATAAAATATAATTCCAAGTATATAAAAAAGTAATAAAATATTATAATATAGTATATATATATATTATAATATATATATAGATATATTAAATATATATTAAATAAATTATTAATATATATATATATAAGGAAACTATATTTACTGGAGATATTTACTATTAATTAATTGATACAATCTTGACAGTAAGTTAAAATATATTATATTATATATATTTATTTTAAAACTTAATTAAAATAATATAATCATAATATTATAGAAAATATATTTGGATGGCTGCCATAAAACCTACAAGTATATGAATAATATATATAATATAATATAATATTAATAAAATAAAATATTCTATATAATGAATATATTACAATCAGATGAAAATAAGAAAGAAGAGATTAATAATAACTATATATATAAAGCTACTAAAATAATATTATATATAATAATAATATGAATATATATATATAGTCACCATAAAAAATTATACATTGTGAGGTATTTCATGTTAAATCTTCTTAAATATATATAATTATGATATATATTAGTAATAACAAAATATATAAGTTAAAATTTTAAATGATATAAAAATCGTTATTCTGTAAAAAACCCATAATTAGTATAAATAGCTATTATATATGGTACATAATAAATTATAATTATTAAATAATACAATAATAAAATATCAAAAATTTATTTACCCAGAAATATTATAAAAATATATAATATATTATAATATAATATATATAGATAATATATAATATAAAAATAAATAAATATATTATATATGTAAAATATGGATATAATATATTTTTAATAATATATAAATCTATAACTATTAAGTTATCTAATGAGCAGGGTAATTATATCTAGAGATAAAACGGAAACCTTCAAAATTCTGGATGAATAATAGATATTATATATCATCTTATAATAACAATAAGAAATAATAATAAAATAAAAGAACATTAAATAATTATACATAAAAAAAACCTATTGGAAATAAATTCACTAAAGTAATAGAAAAAAAACAATATATCTATTAAGTATTAAAATTAATATAAATATAATAAAAAATAAAAAAATATAATATAATGTATAATAATATTTAGAGTAAATTAAAAAATTAAAAATGTAAGATATAATAGGTTGCAAACTAATTAAAAGTTCCTTGGATCTTTAAACTTTAAGTTAAATAATAAATAATGCAGATGTAAGATGAAAAGATATGTAAAAATGAAAATATATGAATAAATTTAAGATATATAGTAAATAAATTAATATAATTAACTGTTTATTATAATAACAATAATAATAGAATTAATAAGATAATGAAATAGATAATTATATAGATAGAAAAAAATAAATAGTAAATAATAAAAATAAGAAACAAGAATGAATAATAAATAAGATTAATAGGACCAAAAGGCATCATCAAAAAAATTAAATGAAAAAATAATATTTAGAAGATTAAAAATAAAATCTGTTTAATTTAAAAAAAATAATAAAAAATTAATAACATGAAAGAGATGTAATATTTGTTGCAATATAAGGCCTAAGTTTACAATTAAATTTTAATCTCATGTAAACAATAAAAATAATTTATATACGTTTTAAGAAATAAACTATTATTTTAAGTTAATATAAAATAAAATTATACACAAAATAAATTATTAATAAAAAATAAATATAAAAATAACTAAATATAGGTTCAACTATATATTATATATAGTAATGATATTATAAATTTAATATATAATATATATATATATATAATTATATATTATTATAATATAATATAATATATATATATAAATATATAATATAAATAAATATATATAAATATATATTAACTAGGTAGGGAATAACTCAATTTACGATAGTTTGCACAGAGGTACTATGATAACGATAGACGATTATTAAATAAGTGTATGCTATAGATGAACTCATATGCACTGAGGATCAAGACGTGAATTTTAACGATTTAAGATGAGAAAATAAGGTATTATAAATGTTTATATAAAATATAATAGAGTTTGCTCCATTTCAAATCTATCTATGAATCTTTTAATAATATATAGATAATATTATGTAATATTTAATAATATAGATATATAATATATATATATAATATATATATAAATATATAATATATATATTATAATTATATATATATTATTATTAATAATTAATTATATATAAATTATAATTTAATATATATAGAGTTTACAATGACGAGCCATGTTTTGAAAATAAAAAAACAAAAACCAGAACCATCTTTTTGTAAATAATAGAATAAACAATATAACCATTGTTTTTTTTATTATTTGGTTTATGCCATTTGTACTTCATTCAAAGAGTTATATTTAAGGTAAATATGCTATAAAATAGCTGGAACCTCACGCACTACCGGAACACCTTCATCCCCCAGATTGGTATACAATTGTGGGTAACACAATTTGTGTGAAAATCCTTAGGGTAATTCCGTTAGATTTTAAATTTCAATTTTTCTGATAAGTAAACTGGTATAAAATGAAGTCTATAAGGTAGTTCTAGCTTTTTACAAAGAACACATAAAGTGAAAATAAGAGGTATATTTCCAAGAGTAAAAACTCAATCTGAAAAAAAAAAAATATTACTTATGATTTTACTCAAAAGGAAAAAAATGACTATAATATATTGCAAATACCAGGACCTCCCACACAAATCATAATTAGTATGGCCCAATTCCATGTGCGACCCTAATTCACTATATTTGAACCTCTTTAAAGATGACCAGATGATATGACCCGCCCTTAAGAACCTACGTCGCTAATCGGTTGCACATTATCTATGATAGAAATCTCGACGATCTACACAATGAGTCTATTATAAAACTTTTGAAATGGCCTGAAATATAGTGTCCTAAACTAAATCTCAAATATTAACCACCCTCTATAATAATTCACTTGCACTAAAAAATTAAAATGCGCCCAGTCAATTTTCATTAATAGCCGTTTAATGTTTAACTAATTACTAATTTACTTTTATCTCACCTTCACCAAAGTAAACTTAAAGCTAAAATTATATTACCTCTCTACATAAGGACATTCCTATTTAAATACTAGACTACAGTATTATCTCACTATTTTTATCATTCAATAGTTGTCCCAGCCATGAATCTAGAATCTATACGCGATATATTACTAATCAAACTCATTCATCACCCACATAATATTAAAAAAATTACACATGAAATGACTAATATAATTTTTATGCTCCTAATTCAACTCTTCCCGATGAATATCGAGAAAAACCAACAGCATGCCCTAAGAAAATCATTAATAAATATATTTGAGAATATTTAGCCGATGTTTTTTTTATCCGTAGGATTTAAACAATCTGGTTATCTTGGTAGTTTTAAACTAGATTCTACAACACCATGTATAAAAATCCACATATTGTTTCCAACATCACCTTATATATAAATATATATAAGAGTATATTACATGTGACCAGTAACTATACAATTTCTATCGTAATATATAATTATGATTATATATTAATTAAATTTGATCGATTAAATTAGATTATATATATAACTTATTTTATTATATATAGCCTGATGATGGAATCAGTCGTTCCAAAACGACGAGCATCCATACCGAATCTTAATTTACTCATCAAAATTTTTGACTCCTTAAGTCTCAATAATCGATTAAAATTAATAAATATATAATTATAATAATAAAGACGAATCATATTATTTTTTAAATTTAATCATATAATATAACAAATAATAATAATATATATAATAATAATAATATAATAATAATAATAAGAATATAATAATAATAATAAATAATTATATAAAATGAAATATTGAAATAACATAAAAGTTCATAAATGATCATCACAATCTATGTGAACGAAGAAATGCGATGTCCGCGGTAACGATTGAGGCATGGTGTAATTGACCTCATTTGTTCTAATTATAAATATATATATACTGAACATATATATATATATTGTCAAAGTAGATTACTTAATATAAATTATTTATACTATATATATATATATTACCAGTAATATTATTAGATATATATATTAATTCAACTTATACTATACATTAACACATAATGTAACAACAATACTTCCTTAATCATTAATCAAAACTCCTTAAATTAACACTCTTAATTGCTTTGTACCTTATTTATCAATTACTATACATCGAATAAAAATTTTACCAAAGGAATTAAATGAAAGGAAGAAGAAGAAGAAAAAATGATAGTGACGATGATTACAATAATAATGAAGATAAATAATAGTGGCCTCTATGATAAATGATAATGAGTATGACATTAAAGCTCATGCATTTAGTTCCAGATCTAAATTCCTTTCTTCAACAAAATTAAACGTAACATAAATATTGTGAAAGTGAGGGATCGGAATGGAGGAAGCACACAATTATTTTAGCAATGAATTTTAATGTTCTGCGGTCAACTCCGTTAATTAAGCGAAGAGACTTTGGAAGATAGGATTTTTTGTTTCGTAAACCTAAAAATTCTCAAGACAATTTTGAAAAAAACTTTTCGTTCTATAAGTTCAAAAACCGTTTCGTAAAAGAACTACAAATAAATGTATCAATTTGAACAGTAATATTACTGTTAAGTATTTAATATATATGTTAAAAATTATATTATAAAATATACTAACGTTAAATACTAAAATACTTTACCTTAAATATTAATATATTATTCTATTTTTATAATGGGGTCAAAAATTTCTACAAAAATCTAAACTATTCACTTTCATATCATAACAAATAAAAGAATATAGCATAATCACTTGCACCAAATTTAATAATAAAAAAAGAATGTTATGTAACATCATTTTTTTTCACATTCGTAACGCTTTGTAACGCTTTGTTTAGAACACCTTTTGTTCTCTGGTATTAAGTAATAATATCTCTATGACCTAAAGGCAACAACTTTAAGAACCTTATATCACAATACAATTGCAACTTTCAAAAGACAAAAACACGAAAACAAAAAAAAAACAAAAACAAAAACAAAACAAAACAAGTAAGAACTTGTTTAAAAGTTTTTGATACAAATATTTTTCCACTTCAATTATCTCAATGAAAAAAAAAATTACGATAATTAAGCAATTAATAATATTATGTACTTTAAATGAGAATAATATTACTTTTTCAGCTATTTATTACGCTTGACGCTTATATATATATATATATATATATATATATATATATATATATATATATATAATATATATATATGATATATTATTATACTATATATATATATATATATATATTATATATATATATATATATAATATTATATACTTTACATACTCAACTGTTTGCTTACTCCTGTAACCCAGGAGCATTCCAACGAATGCCATGTGACCCCATAAAGGTCCCAAGCACCTCTTTATGGATTTTAATAAGTACCCAATTCTACAATGAGGATTTAGTCGTGATATATAAATTACATCTTGAAAATTGTGGTGGTGCTAAGAGGGCCTCCCTCTCGTTATGGGGGGGGGGAGGGGGCGAGGAGGGGTGGACTAATTCAGTGGTGAATTGCTCTGTACTCACTCTCTGTGTCAGACATGAGCGGCGAAGCTATTGTCATGACTCCCTAGATTTCAAAGTTCAAGAAGACTTGTACTAGTGGATCAAACTAAGATTTGGGTTGTGTATTCCATACAAAGAGGGACGACACCCCTAAGCAAATCAAATAAATCAAATATTCTGATGCCGACTCAGAATCACTTAACCATTCAAAAACCTATTTGGTGAACCTTTCAAGAAATATCACGAGCTATGATTAATTGTGTGGGAGATTATATCGAGTAAATGAATAAGAAAAGTGAGTTATTGAGTTACTGAAAACAACCAAACACATTTTTGTTCTAGTTAGAAATATGAGAGAGATCAGAGGTTAGTTGTCCCATGCAGTACAGTCATTTGAAGCTGCGATGGATCATTTTGAAATGTAAAATGAAATGAAATGAAAAGTAGTGAACAAATGAATGGATAGGTGAAAAAGGGACTGGTAGAATATCGTAAACGAATGGCAGAAAGATAAGTTAGTTATAATCAAATGTTTATATAAAGAGTTCAGCTTATGGAACCGTCGAAAGTAGCAATAGGGTTCAAAGATCATAAGAATGAAGTTGGACATGCCAGAAAGTTTTCATTTTCTGTACTAATCTACTCATGGTAATTATGGTTAAAGAATATATAGTCATGTTTACTACCTGTATCTTGAGAACCAGAAGGAGCTATTGACTGTATTGATCCTTGAAACCATGCAAAACGACTTCAGAGAAATAAAATGAGAAAATGTGTCCTAATTTGAAACTTAAGTAGTTAAAGAATTTAGGATATTCTTTAGAGTTTAAAGATGAATAAACATATAAATTGAATATAGACGTAAATTAACGAAAGAGCCAAAATCGAAATGGTGGTAAATTTGTGAGATTCCAAATTAGTAGAATGAAAATTGACAACAAATGGGCTCACTGAAGATATAGACAATAAGAGAGAGAGAGAGGAGAGAGAGAGAGAGAGAGAGAGGAGAGAAGAGAGAAGAGAGAGAGAGAGAGAGAGAGAGAGAGAGAGAGAGAGAGAGAGAGAGAGAGTTTGCTATCGGAGTGCTAAACCATCTAATTTTTAGTTTAAAGCATCAGGTGAGGTCTAGAGGATGTGAAATGATAGTTTAAAAAGCGGAAATTGAAATTGTTGCCAAAATCACTAAGAAAAGGTGACGATGCATCAAAGCAATTTTTTATTTATTAGTTACGCCAACCTCATAACCGGAGGCCTCTAATTCCCTGGCAATGATTGGGGGAATTGTTAATGAGGTTGAATCTCTGAATGTCGCCTCATCTCACCATCTCATGTATCTCCAAGGTTGAGCTGTTTTCATCCACTTTAAAATTGTTAAAAAAAGAATGAACATATACATATGTTAGGTGGTGTATGAGTTATTTGAAGGAAGAGTGATAGAACGAAGAGGAAGAGCACCTACTAAGATACTATTACCTACTATTACCTACTACACCTACAACTACTTTCAAGGTCTCCATCCATGATTAAAGTCGCGAGAGTACAGTCGATACTGGAGCCAAAGGGACAAGGCATTAGGCACAAGAGTGTAAAACAATGCTCCAGTTTATAACCTAATAGATCGTCGCTCGGAAGAGTCCTTCAAATATCTCTCTCTCTCTCTCTCTCTCTCTCTCTCTCTATATATAATTATATACTCTCTCTCTCTTCTATCCCTATTATATATATATATATATATATATATATATATATATATATATATATAATATATAATTTATATATCATATATATATTATATATATTATATATATATATATATATATATATATATATAATATATTATATAATTATATAATACAAAATACAAAGAAATTCTACGTTTGTGCACGACATCTCCATTACCATAAACATTCCGCTAGCTGAAAACTGAAAGCCTTTTTCTGCAAGCTGAGTATTTACGCGACTGGATTCGCATCAGGAACTCTTCTCACCATGGGAAAGTGTTCTTCCCTCGGTTTTCATTCGTATTTATTAAATAAGAATTATACAAAAAATACGGAAAACTAAATATAAAGAATAAAATGATCAATAATCTGAAAGAAAAGTGACTTATGCGGGGCTCGAACTGATACTCCTATTTTCGAGAACGATATGAGTTACCATAGCCATTCTGCATATTCGCATCAATCCCCTCCCCTATGGCCCTAGGGATTGTTTTTTCAAATCTTTATTCAATCGCGATCCCTTACGGAGTGGCACAAAAATCTCTGGACGCTCTCTGGTTCCTCATATTAATGTCAAGCGATTGACGAATTGCACGAATACCTATTTACACTTACTGAATAATAATTTTGAAAATTAGTAAAATATATATAGAACGCTCGCGGTGTCCGCGGTTGGCCGATAGCGATCACACTTCTTGCATGGTTGTGAGTTGTAAATTTAAAAAAAAACAACTATTAAGGCTTCCAGAACCGGAGCTTTAACAAAACTATTCTTGAAGGGGTTCTTTCTTTTTTTTTTGGGACGTGGATGGTCTAGTGGTTAGAGCGCCCAGTCACTTAATCTCAGCGCACGCGGGTCGCAGGTTGAATCCGCTGATGGACGAGTAAAATCTCCTTTGCTCATTCAGTTCAAGTGGCGGGTCTGGCCTTTGAGTACTCAGCAATTATGGGATGAAAAACCGGGAGCTTTAAAAACTATTCTTGAAGCGTTTTTTTTGGGGAACGTGGATGGTCTTAGTGGTTAGAGCGCCCGGTCACTGTTAACTCAGGGCACGCGGGATCCAGGTTGAATCCCAAGCCTGTGGAGAGTAAAATTCTCCTTTGACATCCATTCAGAGGAGATCTCAACTGAACGATCGGACAAGTTGATCAATTCTTTTCTGGATATGTTCATCTGCAACCTCGACCTTTATCTCGCAAAGCACGATATAAATCTTACATTTGAATCTTGCCGCTTGACGGAATGCTAATGGGAAATCGCATTACAGAAGCTTAGGCGCCATCTTCTGGATAAAAAGAAGGAAAGAATATTCTTAAGCTTGCAAGAGAAGCTCTGAAAACTATTGATTGCCTTTTAGTCACATTCATACTTTGTGTAAGACTTGACGTCTAACTGTTCCTACTTCACCATAGTGGGCATAAACAAGCATAAGGAGAAGAGTAGAGATACATTGGAGGAGGATAGTTTATTTTGATATTTTTTTTTTCGCTGATGGCAAATACAAGAATCATAAATGTAGTATATAGAAATAGATAGAATAGAGAAATATAGAATTCCGAGAAATTACAGCTAAAGAAAAATCCAGGCAACCAATCTTATTGATTTTAGGTTTATTTAAAAAGAAATTCAAATAAAATTTAGATTAAATGTTGTTTTTTTGTTTTTTTGTTTTTTGTTTATATTTCTGGTCACTGGTAGCGAGGAACAGTATATGATGGCTTTTAGTGGCTCGCGACCCCGTCCCCACATAGGGGTCGTACCTACGAGAACAAGTTTTGAAAAACCACTGCCGACTAAGGGAAAATAGATGTTTCACATACTAAGAGAATCCTGACATTGCCTGATATAAGG
>JABUQX010022900.1:0-33532 GCA_015478945.1 Trachelipus rathkii
CTCCTACTTTTCATTAATGATCTTCTCACCTGCACCTCTAACTCTATCCACTCGTATTCCGATGACTCGACCCTTCATTCTTTAACTCATATCAATTCTACTCCCACTTTTACTTCTGGAATTGCCTCTCGTCTTAATCTTTCCGATTTTATTCTCGCTGATGGATAGAAATAACTTTGTGAAATTCAATTCTTTAAAAACCCAACTTTTACAAATCTCCTTCTCCAAAATATCTTCTAACTTTCCTGTCTCTTTCGACGGTTCTGTCGTCTCTCCTGTTGACAATATAAACATCCTTGGCCTTAACATGAACAAAAAAATGTCTTGGAAACCTCACATCACAACGGTTGCTAGGGCGGCCTCAAAGAACTGGAAGTTCTGTTTAGACTGTGAGACTTTCCTCCTTTTCTCAGTTGCTCCGCTACACAAAGGTCTCATCCGCCCATGTATGGAGTACTGCTCTCATATCTGGGGGGGGGGCTCTGGTTTCACCCGGCTTTTGGACAGGGTCGAGTAAAAGGCAAAAAGGCTTATAAACTATTCTGCACTTTCCAGTTCACTTGACCCTTTATCTTTGTGAGGCGACTTTGGTGCTTTGTCTCTATCATATAGGTACCGCAGCTCGAGGGAACTTATCACTCGCGTACCACCACCTTTACGACGCCTTCGTAGCACAATAGGTGCTGTATCTGCGCACGAGTATTGTGTTGACATTGGTAACTCCAGGCTAGTTTGCTGTGGTGCTTCCTTCTTTCCCACCACCTCTGTTTTGTGGAATTCTCTTCCATCTTCTGTATTTCCTACTGAATTTAATCTCCTCACTTTAAAGCCTGCGTCTGTGCTCATATGTGTAATTTGCGCTAGAGGGTGAACTTTTGAGCGTACTACACCCCTCCTTGAATAGGACTCTGCCCGTGAGTGGTAGTGACAACTGTAAAAAAAATCCTTGGGTGGGCAGAGAAAATGTGGCCAAATGAACTGAGGTCTCTATTCCCCCATCCAAGAGCATCATTGGTTATACTCACCATGAAAATCGTACTCTTTCAACATTACCCTCAGATGGATCATATGTCGCAACCACACAAATTTTGACCTTTCAAACTTAAAATTAACCTTTAGACTTCTTGTACTCACACACACAAAATCTACCCTTAGCTCTCTACCACAACTCACTCATCAGATTTGCAAATCCTTCTCTCCCCTCTCATTCCTTTTCACAGCAACACAAACACATTTCACACCACACCACTCATTTTTACCGTTTCCTTTCATCTTTGTTTTCAGTCACAGCGAACAAATCAAATTTGCCCTTTCTAAATATCCATCACCTCTCTCCTCATCTCCCTCCAACATTTATTCCTCTGACATTTCATATACAGATTTTGATTCATACATTTTCATACGAAGGATAGAGAGGCGCTTACTGCAGTCCCGACCTTCTCAGGCATCGTGCATTCCTGGCAAAGATAAGTGGTAGTAGGCAGCCAGCCCAGCTACCACCGTCCCATCGTCGCCTTTTACATTACAGGGCATACGATGTGGGCAATTTTTTCTCCCTACACTTATGGATATAAGGGATAGGGATGTCTGTAAGATGTTCTAGAAGAGGGGTGTGGATATAAGTATGTGTATATGATATGTTGTCTGGAGGATGAGTGTGGATTTGAACGCATAACAGAAAGGCGAACCATTAGGCACTGGAATGTCATACATACCATAAGCAAAGTGGATTATATATATATATATATATATATATATATATATATATATATGCTATATATATATATATATATATATATATATATATATATATATATATATATATATATATATATATATATATATAATTATTATTATTATTATTTTTACTATTATTATTATTATTATTATTATTGTGTGTGTATTATTATTATTTTTATTTTTATTTTTATTATTATTATTATTATTATTATTATTATTATTATTATTATTATTATTATTATTATTATTATTATTATTATTATTATTATTATTATTATTGAGTTTTAATATTATTCAAAATTCTTAATATTTGTTCAATTAATCGGCAAAATAATCGGCGAAATTTGCCGATGACGATGACGATGACGATTTAAAAAAACTATGCCGATTTTATGATGGCTTAGCGATGACGATGACGATTAATCGTCCCACACACCTAGCATATATATATATATATATATATATATATATATATATATATATATATATATATATATATATATATATATATATATATATATATATATATATATATATATATATATATATATATATAATATTTTATATATTTATATATATATATATATATATATATATATATATATTACCTGATTTATATCTGAGGGAAGATAAACAAGGAAGCTGAATTTGCATTAATTTATAACCACAGAACGCTGGTTGAAAAACTGATTTAAAAATTAAATTCATTTTGCTAAAAGTGTATTTGACAAAATCAGTTAATTAAATTGTGAAGCAGCAAAGACTATTAACACAAGAAAAAAAAATTCAATTATTATCCGTAAATGTATGTTGATGCAGAATGTCTGGAAGAAAATTTTTTTTATAGAATATAAATCTTAAAAGATAAATTTAAAAAAAATGTATATACATTAACAATTCAAAAATCTCTGAGACTGTTGTCATTCAGAAAATGAAATATATATATATAATATATATATATATATATATATATATATATATATATATATATATATATATATACTATATATATACTCTATATACTATATATATATATATATATATATATATATATATATATATATATATATATATATATTCAGATAAATAAATATATATATATAATATATATATATATATATATTAGTGATGTACCTTCTATATGCGATACATATAAGGTATGATAATTAATTTAAATGATTATTTTGCCATCTTCATATCTGGATTTAGCTTTCGCTCTGATAATTTATTTCATTATCTAATACAGGTCGGGCCTTAAAAATTTGATACATTTTATTTTTATATTTAACAGCTTTCCACATTCTTTATATAGTTATTTACACAATTATATTTAAAACACAGCTTAAAACACTATTAGCTTTACAAGAAAATAAGCCACAATATTTCCACATTGAAAATTACAACACCATTTTACACTTAAAAACATTTCTACAATTACTTTATAATAAAATATAAAATAAGAGACTCCACTATTACAAGAAATATGCACACTAAAATAATAAAAATTGATCAGACAAGGCGACAAGCGCAATACCAACTGTAAGCACTTTGACCAACGACGAATGAAAGCAAAAAGATATAAAATATTCCTAAATATAACTAAAATAAAATAAAACAAAAAATAAAATAAAATAAAAAAATATAAATAGAAAATATTTTCACAAATATAATGATATATATATATATATATATATATATATATATATATATATATATATATATATATATATATATATATATATATATATATATATATATAAATAAATATAACTCTTTATCAATGTATATATATATATATATATATATATATATATATATCGTAAAACGGGGCAATTCGGTCCAAAATCAGGGGTACTCAAAATGCTAAGGTTTATGGAGACTTTTTTTTTTTTTTTTTTTTTGAATTTTTTTTTTTTTTATATGTTAATGTTATCCTTTAGGAGTAGAATTAGTATAATTGTATTTGTATATATAATATAGGAAAAATGTTAAAAGGCCGACAGATAGTGGACCGGGTACGATTTTTGGGGGGGCGATTCGGTCCATATCAACCTACATCTAAGAATCCTCATTAAAAGTGTTTTATTTGATAAAAACTATGAGTAGTCAGTTTTCATTTAAACATAATGGAATTACAATATTATTTTAAAGAAATTGGGTTTCGAAAATCTTAATAAAATGTTCGGAGTTTGCGTTCGTTTTGTCAAACCGCAAAATCGTAAAAAATACCAAACGTAGGGAATTTCCTTAATTCTGTAAGGTTGCTAATTTTTTTATTCTATATTATACAGAATTAAGGAAATTCTTTACGTTTGGTGAGCGTTTTTAACGATTTTGCAATGTTTGAAACAAAAGCAAGAACTAACGCTGTTGACAAAAATGAGCGCAAACTCAAGCGTTTTAGGTCTATTTTTAAACATAATGGTATTACAATTTTATTTTAAGAAATTGGGTTTGAAAATTAATAAAAAAATGTTCGAGTTTGCGTTAGTTTTGTCAAACGCAAAATCGTAAAAAAGTGCTCACCAAACGTAAGGAATTTCCTTAATTCTTTTGTATTCTATATTACACAGAATTAAGGAAATTCTTACGTTTGGTGAAGCGTTTTACGATTTTGCGCTGTTTAAACAAAAACAATTTAAACTCAAGCGTTACAGGTATTACACGTTTCAGCAGAGCCAAATGCAAAAACAAAAACGACTTTACAATACAGCAGTTTTCGTTTGTATCCTGCTGTTACTTTTGCGTAAGTGTGAACCATCTTGCTGAAAAAATTGTACAAATTAATGGGCCTATGTGAAAACTTTACCTACCTATCTTGCTATAAAAGTGTAAAAATTATTTTTTAAACGTATATTTGACATCTTTTTGTAAAAGAGTATTAAAAATTTAATTTAATGAAGATTTCAATGTGGACAATTGCCCCACACCTCAATTTAAACCTGGACCGAATTGCCCCATGTTACAATTTTTATAATAAAACATATTTATCTCTTGCCTGAATGACTCCAACGATTGCATTAAGGTTATGAACTATTTTTAAGTACTATATCTTGGTACCAATAATGTAGTACAATTATTTTGACCTGTATGATTCTTAGCAATAAGCCTAAAATTTACCAGATTTTATAGTGCTCAGGAAAAAAAAAAAATCACAAAATTAATGGACTTAAATTAAAGGTTTCATAAAAAATTAATACCTAAGACATAAAAAAACATTATTTTACATCTTTAAAGATATATTTTACATTGTAAAGGCTATTTTGAGCCACTGGACCGAATTGCCCCACGTGGACCGAATAGCCCTATATATATATATATATATATATATATATATATATATATATATATATATATATATATATATATATATATATATATATATATATATATATATATATATATATATATATATATATGAACACATGGTTCAATCCTCCATGTAAGCAGTCAGTTTTATCTTCCTGGGGGCAAGAATTGAAACTCAGCTGCGAATATGTAGGTTTGGGATAGCCAGCCTTAAAGTTTGATTTCCTGTAGTCCCCCGGTGTTACCCTCTGAGAAGGGGATAAAGCACATTAAAAGAAATTTTTTTTTTTTTTTATATGAACACAAAATAAAATAAATAAATAAAATTTGAAAAATAAAAGATAATGTAATAAAATACAAATAAAATACAAAAATGAGTATTAATACTAAACATATAGCAACATAAATATAATGAAATGCAAGAAACTAAATAGCTATGTATAACAAGTAGTAAATATAAGTATATTTACCCGGTAGCTCAGTGGTAGGCACTCACCAAACTAAGCAGGGTCCCAGGTTCGCAACTGGTCGGGCGGGAGAATGTGAGCTATTCTCTCCCTTGGGCTTGCTCCATCTGCTTGGACGTTAATTGGTACCTCAGATTAGGGGCTCTGCCCGTGAGTGGTGGTGTTTATCTTCTGTAAAATATATATATATATATATATATATATATATATATGCTAAATATATATATATATATATATATATATATATATATATATATATATATATATATATATATATATATATATATATATATATATATATATATATATATATACAGGAGCTGCGGAGCCAGAGCCGGGCAGGGAGGCCGAACCGCAAGGTTTAGGTGGGCGGATGAAACTTTTGAGGATTGGGCCGGGCCGGAGGCGGGTACAGGGGATCTGGAGCGGGCCGGGTCCGGTGGGTACAGGGGATCCTGGAGCGGGCCGAGTCGGGAGCCGCAAAATAAGAAGCTGCTCGGCTCCGGTAAATACAAAGTAAAAGTAGTATTAATTTTATTACTACAGGTGTTATATATATATATACATATATATATATATATATATATATATATATATATATATATATATACTCTATATATATATATATATATATATATATATATATATATATATATATATATATATATATATATATATATATATATATATCTTAATAATTGAGGAGATCACCTCCAATTCTTATATTCCAATATTTCAATTATATATATATATATATATATATATATATATATATATATATATATATATATATATAATAATAATATATATATATATATATATATACTATATATATATATATATATATATATATATATATATATATATATATATATATATATATATATATATATATATATATATTTATATATATATATATATATATATATATATATTTTTTTTTTATTTATATTTATTTATATATATATATATATTCTTTTTTCAGAAATTTGATTATGTATATTTATTATTCAATAATAAAAAAGGTTCGGTATTTCTATAGATAACTTTAATTAATTAAGTTTAATATCCTTAGAAAAATCATGTCAACTAAACCAAAATCGAAAACATCTCATGTATTTGAATATATTACTCACTCTGATGATAAAAATACTTTCATTTGTCAATATGAAATAGTTAACACAGTTGATTGGAAACAGTCAGTTCGATCATGCACAAAAGAGTCTACCTAACTACCAGTTACTCATGGGGTCACAATACATCTATTGGATCCTTTAAATTAATGCGACATTTAAAACACTATCATCCAGACATTGCTGCAATTATTAAAAAGAAGCTCTAAAGGTAAATCAGGATAAACCTTTGTTTCAAAACTCAGACTAAAGTGGAAACTTTTTCAGATGCCATAAACTTGTTATGTCTATGTCAAGTGAAAAATTTAAAATACAATTGATTATAATGGTTATTAAAGATAGTGACCCATTAGTTTTCTTTTGGCCAGATTGAAAGCACTGCGTGCAGACATGGCTTAGAAACTGGAAGTCACTTTAGACCCTATGGAAAAATATTTGTAAAATAGTTCTAGAAGAAAAATAAACAAAAATAAGCTTAAAAATTGCATAAAGGAGACGTTTTGTGCATTTAAAAATGGATACTTACACATGGGCAAAGCTAAATTCCTTTTTCAATAATTTTTATATATGTGGACGAAAATAAAACAATATTTCCTAAAACCTTAGCAGTAAAAAAAAAAAACTCAACATTTCAGCGAATATATTCAAGAATTTGTTACTGACATCTTAAAAGAATTCGAAATAACAAGAGACAAGTAATTAGCTTAGTTACGGATAACACATCAAACATGATCAGTACGATTGAAAAATTAAATAAGGACAATGAGGGTGAGGAATAGGAAGCTGGTAAATGTGATACTGATTTTATTGAATGTCAAAACAAAGAAGTAATAGTTGTTTTCAGAATGAACTTGATAAAACTATGAAAAGACTATGTTCCGATAACGTTAACATTGCACACATGAGATGTGGAGTTCATACTTTACAGTTAGCAGTGTGTGATGGTCTCCACAATACTCATAGAGCAAATCTTATAAGCAGGGCGAGACAAATAGCAAAAGCAGCACATACCCCAAAATTAATGGAAGTTCTAAAGAATCAAGCTGCAAAAGTGGCAATCTTAGGTCAAGAGACAAGATGGGGAAGTACATGTCTTATGCTCTAAAGGCTTCTGCAACTAAAAGATTATAGTAGTAGTATGATGGCTGCCGGTACTTCTGAACTTTCTTTCTCCGACAGTCAGTGGGAACAAATCGAAACACTCGAAGAATTATTAAAACACCCATACTTTACAACAAAAATATTCAATCAGAAGACTTGACTGCAGGAAAATTTTTATAGAGAACGGATTTTAGCAAATCACAAATAAATTCCATGAAAAGAAGAGAAAGAATGTTAACTGAAAATAAAATATTTTTGTCGACAATCTTTGTTTAGAATCTTTCCCAGAACTGAAGATCTGATATTTAAAGCACTAGGAGTGTTCTTTGCGAACTAGGACTTAAAATGAATAACGCTGAGGCAGGAAATCTGGGCGAGGAGTCGAATGGTTCAGCAGTTTCAGGAATCCTCCCTTGTAAAATTTTGTCAGATGAAGATGAAGAAGTCAAATTTGCCAGATAATGGGAAAATTGGAGCATGCAGAAAACGGTTGAAAAAAACTAAAAGACAATCTACTAGTAAAGGACATTCAACCTAAATATCTTCTAGAAAAAAAAGGTAGAATTCCATAAGTCATTAGATGGAATAAAGTTATCAGTTAAAGAGGCAATCAATTGCTATCCTAAAATTTTGCAAGATGCCGCTTGCACAATTACAGCTTTGCCTCTTCAAGTGAATGCTGAGCTTATTTTCTGCTTTAAAAATAATAAAATCAGGATCTAAGGACATCGTTAAGGAGGATTTTATTCACGGTTACTATTTTAAGAACAATTATTTGAATAAATTTATATTACATATGGTAGGGCTGTTCAAAGAAATTATTTTAAAATTTAGGAAGAAAGTAGATTATATATATATATATATATATATATATATATATATATATATATATATATATATATATATATATATATATATATATATATATATATATATATATATATATATATATATATAAATATCTATATATATATATATATATATATATATATATATATATATATACTATATATATATATATATATATATATATGAACATATATATATATATATACTCATACCACTGCTACTATATATATATATATATAGCGTCGGGCGGGGTATTATGGCCCGCCTCTTCGGAAGGGGTGATTCGGTCCACTCTAAATAAAAAAAAAATAATAAAAAAAAAAAAATTTTTTTCGCTCATTTAATAGCCACGGTAGTACTAAAAGTTTTATTTAGATCATATTTAATTCTAGAAAGTTTTTATATTTTAAAAAAATTAGAAATTAGGGTACAAAATTTCCTTCAAGTAGAACTTCCTGCACTTTTACAGAAAAGTGTGAGTTTTTTTTTAACTTAAGTTTATAAAATGAAAAAATTGTGGATCGATTTTAATTATTTTTTCAGTGATACCTTTCGAGTATGATAGCTTTAAACTGGCAAAGTAATTTTTTGTTCCAAACTTAGTGGCAAAAAACGGGGCCTAACTTGGTCCGATTCACCCCGCTTTAGTAAAAATTGATGGAGGGGGTGGCTCGGACCACCAGTTTTCATTATTTTGCATTATTATTATGACATTTTATTACGTATAATTAATTTAAATGTAATAAATTACTATATTAAGTGAAAATTTTTAAAAAATGAGTACAAAAAACGAGTTCAAAAAAGTGTCAATTTTTGGGCGGAGAGGGGTGAATCGGACCACCTTGTTATATTCGTATTTTATTTATCATTATTGACATTTTTGTTACTTTTACGAATTTTAATATGATAAATAATTATTATATTAGTAAAAATTAAAATATAAAATTGAAATTATACGTAAAGACGAATTTAAACAGATGGTCCAATTCACCCCTCAATGGTGGTCCACCTCCACGGTCAGGCTGACTCAGTGTTATTCAAACTTTAATAAAACTTTTTGTGTTAGGATACATTATTATTTTGTGTGTATAACCGATATGGAAAAATTGATTCTAAAAAAAAATTTTAAAAAAGTTTTGAAGGAGAGTCGGGAGACCAAGTTATACCTAAAGTGGTCCATGTCCTTGCTTACAATATATATATATATATATATATATATATATATTCTAAAAGAATTTTTCCAGTAAGTTTTTCCTGTAAGCACTTTACTACAACTCTTTTCTATAATTGTATATACTTGTTTAACTGGCCAAAGTGTGGGCCTTATTTATTAGATGTAGTTTCTAAGACAAACATATTTCTATCATTGTCTATATATTGACCAAGGTATTTTATTTTTTCCACCACTGTGATTCCTTCTATCTCATTTAGTTGTTGTTCCATATTGTTGTTTTATCTTTGTTTAACTCTAGTCCACATTTTTTGCTTATTTCCAGTAGTGTCCTTATATTCACAGCACCATCATTCAATGTTTCTGCCAAGATCAGGCTTTTACCTGCAAAGAAAAAGACTGCTTATTAATAGTGAGCCATTGTTGAATCCCTTTTTTTTTTTCATTTCTTTCATAATCTTGTAAGTAACGAGTTTAAAAAGGGTAGTAAATCCTGTACATCCTTGTTTTATCCCACTTGTGACTTCTAATTCTATATTATCTATTTCTTTCCCTGTGTATACAGCTGATATGGCATTAATCAACTCATGGTATATTTTGAATTGTTTTAATACCCTTATTGGTATTTCCCTGCATACTGAGTCAAAAGGTTTCTTGAAATCAATTGAGACAATGATTAATGGCAAGTGTTTTCTATAAGTTTCTTCTACACAGTAGTGCAGGATAAACAAATTTTCCTCAATTTTTGCTCCTTCTGTGAATCCTGACTGAGTTTATTTTATTTTGTGGAAAATTTTGATATGTTCCTCTATCTCATTTTTTATTATAGACAAATATTTTATAGGAATAGTCAGTTAGTGCAATAAGACTTAACTCTTTTACAGTACGGTTTCTTTTTTTATGTATCATCCTTGTTAACGAAGTTCTCCAAGATTCTGGTTTACTTTTTCGGGTTAACTCATTTTTTATACAATTTGTAAATATTTGAAGACATGCTACATTTTTTGCTAATACCTTGTACATTTTTGATTTTAATCCATCTGGGCCAGGAGCTTTTTTTTCCTTAAGTTTTTGCAAGCACCTTCTAACTTCTGCATAGTTGTCTGGTTTATTCATGGATCTAAAAAAAATGTGGAAGCAGGCAAACTAAATTAATCTAATACCCAATTACCACTTACTCTCAGATTATTGAGGTTGTTGAATCATTTGTAGAGGATATTGATGCTGTGAAACAAACTAATAATAGCTCAGGTTGTTGAAGTTATTGAATCATTTGTAGAGGATATTGATGCTGTGAAACAAACTAATAATAGCTTTATATTGAATAGGTACAATAGTACCTAATTACTTAAATTTAAATACTTAATAATTTGTGTGAAACAATTAGCTACTACAAAATTACTACTATGCAGAATTTACGATCGCAAACCTACAAAGTATAGAGGTACTGTACTTCCTAAATATAGGAATTATATACCTCCATACACAAAATACTACTCTTCTTATACTACACAAAATACTATCTACGAAACTCCAATTACTCAGAGCACTTATTGTTCCACTTCCACTTTACTTGTTACTTGTTGGGGTATAGGGCTTCCTGGGGACCTCTCAGGTCCCCCCAACCCTTGGGATCAAGTTATCTCCAAAGAAATACAAAAACTGCCTGGATCTCCTAGCATTGCAAGTCATTGAAACCCTAGCATGATCAAAATATTCTAGGAATTCCAAAATCTAGAGAAAATATATGATAAAATTTTAATGGTACACTTCAACTTTAATTTCTTGTTCTTGTTCTTCAGCCGCCCATCACGTCAGCTTTTCTGCACTCTTCACACTTTTTCATCAATTCAAATTCCCTCTTCTCTTTTATTTCCTTTTCGTAACTATAATTTTAACTGTCATATATAATAACTTAATAACTGCAGAGGAAAAATGACAAATTAAATAATCAAATCATCAAAAATATAAAACCTATTCTAAACTACATACTGTCTTTGGATAGTATTCACCAAGTAAGTAAACTTGGAAGATGTTTTTGCATTTGTGCTAAAAAAAAAATGCTTAAGTTTGCGTTCGTTTTTGTCAAACTTATTGTAAAATCATAAAAAAATGCTCATCAAATGTAAGGAATTTCCTTAATTCTGTAAGGTTGCTATTTTATTCAGAATTTTATTCTATATTAAGCTTTCATTTTGGCATTTTGTCTTACGCTCGATAAGATAAAATCATACACATTTTAAGAACGGTTTCGTGACAAATCGACCGCGAATGAATCCTTATTCTTATAAACTTGTTTACAAACATTAAAAAAATCAGCTGTTGTGCCGAAGTAGAAACACTTATGGACTTCAAGGATTTGGAGGGTATTATTATAAAAAGGAAGAATAATGATGATGTTTCAGAATATTTTAGAGATTTGGAGACTAATAAAAAAAATTAAGAGAGATTATTGCCCCGGCCTTTCTTCCTTACTCTTAAGGTAAATTTTCAGTGTTTGTAATGTTTGCAAACAAAATTAACTTTTATGAGAAATTGCGTTCGTTTATGCATGAAATTCGTGCTAAAACTGGGTGAGCATTTCTTATCAAGCGTAAATGACAAAAACGATAACGGTCTTAGTTTCAGAATCATAAACCCATGTTTCATTAGCATCTGCAGCTAGCATATTGAAAATGAATGTTAGGGTTATCTCTGACTTGTTGTTTGAGTTCCCTTACAGACAGAAACGTGTCAGGAATCAGGAGTCTTGGCATAAATTTTGCTGAAGTGAGTCTCATGTAAGTGTAGGAATAATTAGAAAAAATTACAATATTACAATAAGAAAATTAGGAAGGCATACCATCTTGATGTAAGAAAACACCCATTCAGTAATAGGGTTAATTTTTGGAAGTTTGCCGCAGGAGGTTGTTGAGTGTGACTCACTTGCAACATTTAAGGGTAATTATGTAGTTGAGGTTAACATTTACGTAACTATTGTATTAAAACTATAAACTTTTAGTTTACAAAAATGGTGTAAAAAAATTCTTTGAAGTTTTTTTTAGTGATTATTGTACATTTTAAAGCCGTTTTCGTTTTTGCATTTGTGCTTACGAAACGTAAGAGATGCTCGAGTTTGCGTTCGTTTTTGTCAAACTTAGGCCAAAATAAGCTTTTCTTATCGAGCGTAAGCACAAATGACAAAAACGAAAACGGTCTAAAATCTAAATGTATACACAGTCTTGTGATGTATATGTTTAATAAAAATAAAGCTCCGAAAAAAAGTCGGCTAATTTCGGCGTTTTCGTTTTTGCATTTATGCTTTCGAAACGTAAGAAATGCTCGAGTTTGCGTTCGTTTTTGTCAAACTTTGCGCCAAATTGTAAGAAATTATCACCAATTTTAATTCTTAATTCTGTAAGGTTTGACCTATCTTCCGTGCTTGCCATATTTAGAGACTATAAGGCGTCTTTTTCGATTTTTTACATTTTGCTAACGAAATTTAGGAAATGCTAAAAAGCGTTCCATTTTGTCAAATTTTGCACAAATTTTAATGCAATGCTAAATTTTCAAACGTAAGGACTTTCTGAATTCTGTAAGGTTTGCTATTTCCCCGTGCTTTACCGAATTTAAGGAAATAGCTAACGGAAAAATGTTAAACAAACAAGATGGCGGTCGTTTGATTTGATGAAATTGTTTCCGATTCATGAAATTAGCTTTAAAATCTAATTTAATTCCAATCGATAAATTCCATCAGCAATAGTTTGAAATCAATTTATTTTTGTAATAAAAACCATTTGTTATTTTTATTATTTTTGTTTAAGGGCGTTTTCCATTTTGCAACTTTTCCTAACGAAATTTAGGAAAATGCTAAACGTTCGTTTATGTCAATTTTAGCACAAATTTAGTAAAATGCTAACGAAACGTTAGTAATTTCCTAAATTCTGGTAGGTTGCAATTTCCCGTGCTTACCGAATTTTAGCAAATGCCTAACGAAATGTAAACAAACAAGATTGCGCGTAGTAGTTAGTTGATTTTGATGAAATGTTTTATTGCATGAAAATATAATTTAAATTTAATTTTCAATTTTAAACCCATTCCACAATAGTTTGATCAATTATTTGTGATAACAAAACCATTTGTTATTTTTTTTTCTATTTTTGTTTATTCAAAACACGTGCTCCATTAGAACAGCTGATCAATATTTTTGTAAACATATTAATTAAATTTTGTCCCGAAATTCGTGCTAAAACTGGATTAGCATTTCTTATCGAGCGTTAGCACAAATGCAAAATGGAAAACGCCTTTATTCCAAAACCACGTGCTCCATCAGAACAGCTGATCAAAAATATTTGTAAACAATCGTTCGATTATGTCCGAAATTCGTGCTAAAACTGGATTAGCATTTCTTATCGAGCGTTAGCACAAATGCAAAATGGAAAATGGCTATATTTATACTATGTGCTAGCCGAATTTAGGGCTTGCTTACTCTAAAATGTAAACAAAAAAGATGACGGCCTTGTAGGCCCATTTGAATTGATGAATGCTTCATTCAATAAAATCAGCTTTAAATCTAATTTGTTCCAAATCGATAAACTCTATCACAATAGTTGATCAATTATTTATAATATAAACCATGTTATTTTTTTCTGTTTATTCCAAATCCACGTGTTCCATCACAACAGCTGATCCCAATTATTGTTTTGTTTTTGAGAGCGGACCTCACCAACTAATGGCATATGCCATCCCTCCAGGCAGGCAAAATACTGTCCTTCAGGCTATCACCATAGTAGAAATATTATATTTATACTGTGCTATCACGAGCTCAAGGCAAGTGAACCACCTGTTACGAGAGCCCATGATACTCTCTCAGCTGATTCGAATTGTTTTCAAACAAAAGTAAACTTTGGTCGTTTTTGAACGAAATTCGTCCTAAAACTGTGCAAGCATTTCTTACCGAGCGTAAGCGAAAATGACAAAAACGAAAACGGTCTTATTGATATTCAATTTTTTTTTTTTTTTTTTTTTTTTTTTTTTTTTTTTTTTTTTTTTTTTTTTTAACGATTATCAACGATTTGATTTTATATATAAGAAGTACGTAAATAATAGTTTTTATGGCATTTTGAGCATAACGTAATTAAATAATTTTGTATTAAAAATATTAGGCACTTTCCTTCTTTTATTTTTTTTTTTTTTGGCCACGATAAATCCTAAAAATATTTGTGATAATTAAAATAAACTTTTGTTACGTACGAAGCTATATTAAATTTATTTTAAGTTTTGGCGATAACTTTCCCGCGAAAGGTACAGTTCACACATGCACAAAATGATCCGAAAATTATAACATTGGATTAAACTCAGTAAAGTACTATAATATAATTATATTTATACTATGATAAGCTGTTTTCGTTTTGGCATTTTGTCTTACGCTCGATAAGATAAAATCTTACGCATTTTAAGAACGGTTTAGTGACAAATCGACCGCGAATGAATTCTTATTCTTATAAACTTGTTAGCAAACATTACAAAAATCCTAATCAGTGTTTGGAATGATGTTTCGGGGGAGGGATTCGTCTCTCTCTCTCTCTCTCTGCTCTCTATATATATATATATATATATTATATAGGATATATAGTATATATTATATAATAAACCACTTATATATATATATATTATAATTATAGTATTACTATAATAATCGTATATATATATATATATATATATAGAACATAAGAACATAGAGAAATATAGGGACCAGTAAGAACACATGGGCCCATGAGACTGCCAGTCAGCCCACTAACCAAACATGCTCTCATGCAATCCACAAAGCACCCTAGGGCTTGTCAAATTTCTGTAACCAAAATCCACCCATTTTTTTTATTTTGGTTAGTCAAAAAAAAATGATACATGATACTCAAACCATCCACATGCCTTAATAGACTCAAGTTATGGCACACCATGCAGTAGCTATAAACATTACTAAACTACTATAATAAAAACCAGCTCAATTTGGCTTCGTCTAAATATAATATATGATACCCAACCCATCCATAAACGAACCTAACCCTTTCTTAAATGTTGCAATTGGAGTCACACTCAACAACCTCCTGTGGCAAATCATTCCAAAATTTAAAAACCCTATTGCCTGAATGTTACTTTCTTATGTCAAGATGGCATGCTTTCTTTCTTAATTTTCTTGTTATGCCCCTGGTCTCCGTCCGTGCTCTACTATAAAAAAATTTATTGGTCTCCGTAATATCAATAGTTGTAAAAATTTTGTAGACTTGTATCCTAGTCCCCTCTGAGAAATCGCTTTCTACGAAAACATTCCTAACTCCCTTCAGCCTCTCTCCTCATAGCTCTTACCCCTCAAACCCAGAATCATCTTTGTTGCTACTTATCGTTGCCTCTCTCTTAGCATATCTAAGTCTTTCTTTAAGTGAAGGGGCCCAAACTTGTGCACAATACTCTACTATTGGCATAACATAGCTATTAATATTAGGTTTACTTTATTACTTCCCTTGCTCTTGTAAACAACATTGCGATTTATTATGCCCAGCAACTTATTAGCTTTATTATCTAGCTTCCAAACACTGATTTAGCTACTTTCAAATTACTCTGCTTATAATCACACTTAATCTTTTTCGTGGTCACAGACTCAAGCCAATCCCTTTTCATCATAGTTTAAAACTTTTATTTGAGTACCTAGGTGAAGACCTTAAACTTTTTACTATAAAATTCATTTGCCACTTATTGCCCACCAAGAAAGTTTATCAAGATCATTTTGAATCTTTTATACATCCCTCACTATTCCTAACTGAGGTTGGTATATATAATATTTTATATATATTATATATATATATATATATTATATATATATATATATATATATTAATATATATATACTATATATATATATATATATATATATATATGTACTTCTAGGTGATTTTGCTTCGATACATGTATATTTAATACGGCGCAGTCAGGGATTTGATGAGATTTTCTTCGCAAATGTCATAGGGCGACATGGGCTAGCAAACCCCGGTCCTTTCTTTTTGCTTTTATTACT
Organism: Trachelipus rathkii; assembly: GCA_015478945.1. Lineage (NCBI taxonomy): Eukaryota > Metazoa > Arthropoda > Malacostraca > Isopoda > Trachelipodidae > Trachelipus > Trachelipus rathkii. The sequence continues at coordinate 16,822 of JABUQX010022900.1, forward strand.
CCTGGACCAAGCGTTGAAATCTTAATGGCTCAGAATGCAGGACTTCTGGAGAGCTTCTGGTGAACGAAGTTTTGAAGGCCTAATGGAGAAGAATATGCTAGTTCTGCTGAAAGGGCGAAAACCCCCTAACTGAGAGTGTTTAACTCGAGACTGGCGTCCGAAACCATTGCGCCGAGAAATAGTCTTCTAGAGTGCTATAGGATCAAGAGTTTCGGGGCCAGAAGAAGAAAATGCTGGTTCAACTGACAGGGCGAAAGTCCTTCCTGGGATTTGTTAGAGAGAATTAGAACGATATATATAGTATTATTATATATTATTATATTATATATATATACATTATATAATATATATATTATATATATATATATAATATATATAATATATATATAATATTATATATATAAATATATAATATATATATACTAAATATAATAAATATATATAATAGGTATATTATATATATAGTATTTGTTACAAAAAAAAAAAAACATTGAAAGTGCATCATTATAACGATCAAAAATTGGCAAAGATGAAAATTAAAGCCCTTTTTATTCAAGGAAGCATCGGGCCTACCACGTAGTGAAAACATTATCATTGCATTTTTTTATGAATATTTTAAGGATAATTAAAATTGTGAATATCACTCAAATATTTGACACAATCTTATTACTCTTGAAGTCATTAATAAAAAAAAATTGATTCCATTGTAAAAAAAAAATAAATAAAAGAAAAAAAATTTCATTACTGCTGTCTGGCATCATTTCCTTTGTTTACATTTTTCGTAGGAATAGAAGTTTTTGGTAAGATAGGGAAATAGCAATCTTACGGAATTTGTCAAAATTCTTACGTTTGGTGAGAATATTCTCAAAAATCTCTCTTAAATTTGACAAAACGAACGTTTTTTTTTTTTTTTTAGAACGTTCTTATTTTTCGTAAGAGTTCGTAAGAATATTGCCAAAACGAAAACGGCTAAAATAATGTACACACTATCATAGTAGAAATATACTGTGACACTATGGAGTATGGATTTGCCAAAATAATCTAATTGAAGATAAAAAATGAAGGTCGAAGAAAAGGCGGGGTGTTGGAATTTTCGGAAATTTAAAATTTAATTAAATTACTTTTATTCTTTTCCTTTGGGTTGTTGAAATACAATAAAAATGACTGTCAATACCTTTTTGATAATAAATATAGGATTGCCTGTATATTCTATATGTTTTTGTTAAAGCAAGCCTGTTGTAAATCTTATCTGATCATGAATTGAATGTTTCTGAAAATTTATTTACAAAATTGAAATACGTAGGAGTATCATAATTATGAATGACCTTTAGGATATTGACAAGAAATAGGGTGCGGTGTAGGTTGTGCATGAGCTTGATAGATATTTAGTTTGATTGGAATAATCTTGATAGGCTCATGTGGCTTAATATCCCTATTTCTTATGTTAACAGCTTTTAACAGACTAGTACCTACCTTTTTTTAATTTACATCTCATTAGATCATAGTAAGCTTACCAGGAGTCATAACAAGAAGAAAGAATAGATGTTAAAAAGTATTCATTCATTAAAACAACTAATTTATTTTGGTATGTTTGATAGCAACCCTTTCAACCTTTTAACTTTTTAAGGTAAGGTGAATCAGTTTATGGATGATTACTCAGTTCATGATCTGAGAAACATTTAAATGGTGATATTTTATTTCATTTCCAATCTCTCACCGAGTTCCCTAATTTAATGCTTGAATAAACTATTGGGTGAATTTATTGAAAATAAAATAAAACAAATTGGATAAATTCTGATTTTCAACAAAGGATACACCCCTTCATGATTACTCAGAAAATACTAAAACGCATTTAATAATTAGATAAATTGCTATTTAAACACATTTTCAAATATAGGAAATGATGAAAATATATGTAATAGTTCGGTTTGAGGTAATAGTTATCAGATTTACCGATTCTGGTTTTTTCCGATAATGGTAAGTTATCGGATATTGTTGTAACCCATAAGTATAGTCTGTTCGAACACAAGAAATTGTAATTGCCTTGTCTTTTAATTTTACATTAATTAATTTTTCAAAAATGAATATGCTTGTTTATATAGTTGGTGATTGTGTATTTGGATGTATTCTCTTTTAATTTAAATTTTATGAAAAAATTAATATAAAATTCAACATTTGAATGATAATATTCTATCTAATTTACAATTTCATTTATGTATGGATATGACGAGATAGATATTTATATAGCTCATATATTTCATATATATATATATATATAATAAGTTATATCTAGTCTTATATATTATTATATGGTCAGATTTTTTTTTAATGCTCACAGTATGTAACTTGAGAAGAAACACAACGGCGGTCTACAGAAAAACAAATTATAATATTTGGAAATCACGGAAAATTCTAAGGATGGAATTTAAACTTTTTTTTTTTTTTTTTTTTTTTTTTTTTTTTTTTTTTTTTGGCTTATCCTCGAAAATATTTTTAAAAATTATTTTCCCCGCCCATTTAAGGGGGCTTCGAAGCCCCGAATGGGGACACGAGGGGGGAACGTTTCATACCCCGGAGGGATGGTCGGAGGAACCCCCCGCGACACCCAAGACCAAAGAGCGGGGGTTCCGAAGACCATCCCCGAAGGGGGGGATTAGTCCCCCCGTTGTCCACGGGAGGTTGAGAGACCCCGACTCCTTCCATCTTTGGCGGTTTACGCCTTTGGTAATTCCTTTAGTTAAAGTCATACAAAGGTTTTTTGGGAGTAAAATTATTCTTTTTTTTTTTAACTAAAGGAATAACCAAGGGTAACCGCAAAGATGGAAGGAGTCGGGGTCTCTCGGCTCCCGGTGGACGACGGGGGGACTTAATCCCCCCCCTCCGGGATGGTCTCCGGAACCCCGCTTCTTTGGTCTTGGTGTCGGGGGGTTCCTCCGACCATCCCCTCCGGGTATGAAACGTCCCCCCCTCTGTCCCCGTCGGCTCGATGCCCCTAAATTTATAAAAATAAATTTTAAAGTATTTTTTGATCAACAAGCAAAAAAAAAAAAAACAAAAAAAAAAAAAAAAAAATTTTAAATACATTAAGAAATTTCTCCAAATTCCAAATATATAAATTGTTTTACTGTAGGACCTGCCGTTCTCAAGTTACATACTGTGAGCATTAAAAAAATCTGACCCATCTATATATAATATATAAATATATATATATATATATATATATATATATATATATATACAATCAACAAATATATATTCTATGACGAAAACTATAATATATATCATATATAGGGTTGGGATTAAAAAAACAACCGTTTCTTTTTTTTTAAAAAAAAAACACGTTTTTTTTTAAAAAAGACCAAAGGCCAAAATTTTTGGTTTTTTTTTGTTTTTTTTTAAATTACTTATTTTTCATATAAATCAAGTCTTTTTTAGGGTATTTAGCATTAAAAAACAGTAAATACAATATGTTAAAAGAGGTATACAATATATAAAGTAGAGTTTAGTACTTATAAAAGTTTTATTAGTGCTCTTAGGGCATATAATTATTACCTTTTCACTATGATCTGATTTATTAATTATTATTATTATTATTATTATTATTATTATTAATATATATATATATATATATATATATAATATATATATATATATATATCATAATTATATAGTAATATATAATATATATATATATATTATATATATATATATATTCTCTTATCTACCTTTTTTTCTTCCCCAAAGACTGGTGGTAAGGTGCGTAACAAGCATCAGAAAAGAAAAGCAGAAGAAGAATATACAAAAAAGTCGAAAGAAAGCCAGCCTTACCCCCCCCTCGCTTGTTCCATTAATTAGGAAGGACTCGTCGCAGTCAGAAAAATCCACCTAGAGCTTCACGGGACTGCGACGGACCCTCACTATGTAAATCGTCAGTGTAAGAAAGGTTCAATCCCTTGCACCCAGGTGGGGCCAGCAACCATAGCCCCCTCCACAAAACCCAGCCATTCTTTTTATTATGCACCTTTATTCTCTGCCTCTGCCAACTCAACATTTCTCTCCTTCAGACATTCGTGTACTGACTCAATCCACTTTTTCTTCGATCTCCCAGCCAGTCGGTTTCAAACACACTCGCCACTATACATCTGCTTAAAAACGCGACATCATTCATCCTTTCCACATGACCAAACCATCTCACATACTTTCATTTATTCTCATTCGTTTACGCCCCTTTCTTCACACCACACAACTCCTCTAATACGTTTCATTCCTCATTTTATCAATTCTTCCTCACAATTTAAATGCCCCTAAGAATTGTCGCATCTGAAACACATGTGAAACTTTAGATCTATACTTCTTCATTCCAGACTATAGTCTCACTACTATACAATAACACAGGTAACAACATACCGTCCTGTAAGACCCTACCCTAGCGCACTCAAGATTAGTCCCTTTACATTCACCAACGATATAATTGCACAAGCCACCTTCCTACTATCACAACTTCCTACTAAACTCTGCATCAACCGTTCCCTTCTCATCCACAGTATTACCGCTAAATATGTTAAAAACTCAAGACACTTGTTGTAGCTGCTCACCATGCTAACATAACTTCACACTGAGGACTGTCCTCACTCACAACCATAACCTAACTCTTATCTACTATTTACTTTCAAACCCCTCCTTTTACACACACTGCCAAGTCTCTCTACAACCTTCTCAAACTCTTCAGATTCGTGCCCACAAAACCAAATCATTCCGGCATTATAATAGGTAGGAGCACCCCTCCACTCATCTCCCATCATTCTAACTCCATTTCCTGTACGCCCACCTTCATTTCTTTCATAACCCATCCATATACCAAATTGAATAACCAAAGGAGACTATAACACAACTCTGGCCTCACTCTCGCTTATTAATCTAAATCCAATCACTTTTGACAACCAATTTATTCTACAGAGCGCCTCACTATCGTCATACAACTTTTGATTCCAAATTCAGAAGCCTATCACCAAACACTATATATATCACTAACACCCTGCCATAGACTCCCTATTAACCCTTTCATACCCCTGTTGCAAATCCATAAACTAAATACAATTTATTCTTTCTTCTCTTTCATTTCTCAATCATTGTTTGCTCAATGTAAAGATTTGATTCCACACAATCCTCTACTACTTCTAGAACGCACCTGTTCTTAACCAATCAGGTCTTCAGACACTCGGCGCACTCTTTCGACCAAAACACCAGGCATATATCTTTCCTACAACACTCAATAAACAAAATACCCTAATAATTTCTACAGTTCCCTTTTATCTCCCTTACGCTTATATAAAGGTAAACTATAACTGCTCTCCTCCAATCCCTCGAAACTATACCCTCCATACACGCTTTATTACACACAACTTTCAAGATACATCAATCACCATCTTGCCCCCGTTCTTGATCAATTCAACCAGTAATTTAATCTATTACCTGCAGATTTTAACCAATTTAACTTTCTCACTCTCCCCATTACCTCCTTTACCTCATCTCCCAAATACCTATTCCTTCTTGGTACATCAAACCCACACACAAGTCATTATCACCTCATCATTACTGCCAATATTATAACAGATTTTCAAAGTGTTCCTTCCATACTCCCTCCACATCCCATTTCATCAGTTACAAAAACACCAACCCTATTCATTTTCTAAGCAGGTTCCCCTTATTCTAATTCTTAACCTTTCACACTTCCTTCCAGAAGAGCTTCCTATTCCCTTGTAAGTCCCATTTCATCCTCCTTCCAAACTGTTCATTTACCTCTTCTTTTCTCTACGTATGCATCTTTAGCAATTCCTTGTTTCTCTTAATAGAATTCAAAGCATCTTTTTTTTGAAACTTCATCATCTCTGCTTTTAGTACAATTCAACCATCGCTCTTTTTTACTTTGAACGGCGCTTGCATCACCTCTTTCATTCCACACTCACTTTAATCATTCTTACTTCCTACTTTAGCACACGCACATACTTCTTTTGCACAGCTAACAATTGCTTCCTTCATTTGCTTCCAGATTTTTTTCAGTTTTCAACTTATTCCACATTCAGCTGATTTACTTGCAAGCGTTCTTACATACTGTATCTTATTACCATTGTTCACTAAAATTCTCAACACTCTTAATTTTACCTATTCCTTTCGTATCACCTTCCAGTCCATCCAGTCCCCACTAACTTACATTTACATAGACTGATAATTGTCCGATAATCCCATTCCAAACCCCTCACTGATTTAATCCCAATACATTACTCAACATCTCCTTTTCACCAACACAAAATCAATCATACTTTTCACTTTGAAACCATCTCTACCTACACACCAACTCTAGTATACTTATGGATACTCTTGTGTTTAAATAAAGTATTACTTACACACATACCTCTCCTTCACAGAAATCAATCAAACTTCCTACCATTCCTCGATTTTCTCCTGACACACCCCAAACACCTGTTTATACCCATCTTTTTTTTTTTTATCATATATATATATATATATATATATATATATATATATATATATATATATATTATATATTATATATTATATATATATATATATAATATAATATATCCACTGTATAATATAATAAATCCGTAATAATAGTCATTATTGGGCCTAGTAGGGGTAGTTGGTATACTGTACTAATTTAAAACATCTTTAAATATCATAAAAAGAGGTAATTTTAAAAAAAAACAAAAAAAAAAACATATTTGTTTTTAAAAAAAAACCAAATTTAAAAAACCGTTTTTTTTCACAACCCTATAATATATATTTAATATATATTATATATATATATATATATATATAGTTATATATATATATATATATATATTATATATATATATATATATATATATATATATATATATATATATATATATAAATATATATATATTATATATAATACCTTATTGTTGAACCCAAATATAAATAATTTACGTGGACATAAACTAAAAAATTTAAATAAAATAAATTTGAAAATAAATTAATTTGAAACACATTTGCCTTTCAACTGAAAGACTACTTTATCTGCCTTAAGCAGCTTCACAAATTTTTCATTTAAATATGATATTAAAGCAGTAATTATGAATTTAGTTGTGATCAATGGGTTGTACTTTCATCAGAAAGAATTCCGCATTTATGGACTAGCCATTGGTCAAATTATATGAACCGCAATGAATAATTTTTTTAATGGTAAGAATTTATTAATTAAATATTATAGATATATATAAATATATATATAATATATAATATATATATATATATATATATACTATATAATATATATATATATAATATAGTATCTTATATAGTATTATATATTATATATATATATAGTATAATATATATATTACGCTGACCATTTGAATTAGGCACGTTGTTTATTTGAAAACACTTGGCAACGTTGTATGGTGGGAATAATTAAAAGCAAAATCGATTAATCTTTTCTAAAATATCGATATCTGACATTACCTTACAGCCAACTATTACCAAAATAAAAATTGATGTGAAAGTTAAAAAATTTTAAATTCATATATATTTTGGTAATAGCGCAGAGGGGCTTCACCCCTGATTTTTATAAAAATCACAGGATATACTCTAAAAAAATAATAATAATAAAAAAACAAACGTGTAGGACTCTTTAGGAAAAAAGTTACAGCCTCTCAAAGTTGTTAAAAACTGTAATAGACTTTTTATTTTTGATCCATCCAGGTTAGGTCTCATTTCAGGCCCTCTAGTTCAGGTTATGATAGGCCTATATTTTAGGTATACACAGAGAAAATCTATGTATACTAAACGAGCATGAGGCCTACTAATTTTTCTTCAAAAGAAAGCCTATGGGAAAATTTTTAACTTTGAGAGGCTGTAACTTTTTTCCTAAAGACTTAAATCATTTTTTTTTTTTTTATGCTTCATTATTATTTTTTTAAATTATATCCTGTGATTTTAAATTTTTTTTTTATATATACCGGTATAAGAAAATCCTATAGGAGTTTTAGCAACTTTGAGAGGCTGTAACTTTTTTTACTAAAGAGACCACCAAATTTGGTTTGACTCTTAGGTATTTCGTGCAGTCATTTCATTTTTTCTATTATATCAATACCTTCGAACGAGTTATTTGACAGAATTAAATTTAAATAGTGTGAAGCTCTAAAAATACTTATAACATGTTCTTTTTAGTTTGTTTTAAATATTTGTTTTTTTATTGAAATTTTTTGTTAGCCTTTATTATTATTATTATTATTATTATTATTATTATTATTATTATTATTTAATATGAATTTAATTTTTTTTTAAAGTTTTTATTTTTATTATTCATTTATTTCAATTATTATTTTTGGGAGTATTTTTATTTTTAAAAAATTCCAACCCGGACCCTCTAGTGAAGTGAGAGGGGCCCTGCGTAAGCAGGAGACAGGGGGATGATATAGAGAGGGGGGCCGAAGACCCCACCCTGGATGAAAAATAAAATATAGCTATATAAAATATCAAGTATCAATTTATTATTTTATATTAAAAAAATACAAACTAATAAATTAATGAAATCAAAATCCTAATATATAAGTTATTACATTATAAAATGAATTTTAATATTTATTTGGTAAATATTTGAATTTTTAACATTTAATTTCTTTTTAATTTCAATTTATTTATTTAAGCTCATATTGCTCATAAAATGTGAAATCATGCATAAAATAAAGGCTTATTTTATTACTTAAATGCGACATTCAATATTGTTTAGGTATATATATAAATATACGGTGTAGCACTAGACAGCTAGGTTAACAAACAATGAATTAAATATACATAATTAAATATCCCAATATTTGAGGCTGTGATGATTTTTTGAGTATATATATATATATATATATATATAATATATATTATATACTATATATATATATATATATATATATATATATATATATATATATATATTTTTGTATTTAGATAATTTATATTTATATTATATATATATATATTTTATTTCTGGATTGAGTTAGGTCATTTTTGGTTAGATAGCATAAGAGAAATTCATTTGGTGGTATTTTTGTAATTGATGCCAGTAGGCTATCCAAGCATTTGGTTGTTATTCAAAATATAAACTGGAAATTTATGTTGACAAAACTAAGAAAAAAATATTGGAATATAAAATAAATTTTGTATTCAAAACAGACTAGGCCTATTGAAAACCTACCCATAAATAAATTTATGAAACTATGCGCTCATCACAAATGGGCCTTCTACTAATGGTGAAATGGGTAAAGAAAGATGTCAAAGTATATCATATAAGAAAATATATTGATACTAATATCAGATCATGTGAGTAACTATCTAGAGACACCATTTCCAAATTGTTATTTATCAACTAACTATGGGCTATTGTTGAATATAAAAGATCATTTTGAATTGGTTTTAAGCAGGGTGAAATCTAATATGATCTGGCGTATATTGCCTTAGCACTAAATTACTATCATGTCCTCTAATATGTTTTATATATCATAGGTCTAGATGATGTACATTATTAATATAGGTATATAATAGTGATAGGAAGATGCCAAAATAATTTCCAATTCCGATTGAGAATTTTAAAACATCCGATGCAGATTAAAAAATTGTTGATTCTTCTAATTTTCAATGCAGATTTCTATTCATTATACTATACCAAAATAATTTCTGATTCTTACAACAATTCCCTTTCTAATTCCGATACAGATTCCAGAAAAATTGCCGATTCTGATTGTTAAATTTTTTTGATAAATCTCCCTATCACTAGTATGTAATAATAGATTAAAGTTTCAAGTTGATTTTCAGATTTTGTATACTATTCTAAGGTTGAATAATTGAATTTAAAACTCTTAAATTTAATTGAAGAATTTGACCGTTTTAAGTGTCAACACAAAGGATGGAGAAGGACATAACTTGCACTGATTTTTTTAAGTCGCTCTCTCAAAAACTGTTACAATTGTCTTTCCAGCACTCAGATAAAAATGAAACATTAAATTCTCATTTACAAGCTTCAAGGTAATATATATATATATATATATATATATATATATATATATATATATATATATATATATATATATATATATATATATATATATATATATATATATATATATATATATAATATATACCGTATAGTATATATTTATATTATATAATATTTATATTATATATATATTATATATATTATATTATATAGTATATATATTATATATTTTAGTATATAATATATATATATATATATATAATATATATATATATATATATAAATATTTATATATATTATTATATAATATATATTATATATATAAATTATATATATATATATATAATATATATATATATATCACTCACTATATATATATATATATATATATAATATATATACTACTGGGGGTTTGTGGGGGTTTTTTTTTTTTTAAAACTTTGTGTGATGTCAGGGAAAGTGTGGGGAAAAAAATTGCTAAGGCAAAAATAGGGAAACGTTACAATTTGTGCTGAGCGACAGAAAAATTGTAGATTTAAAATCATACGAAGAATGATCCATGGACCAAAGTTACATATTTTTGATATATTTCTTTTCCTTACTGTATAATTGTGTAATGAGAGATGTATTTGATAAGTGAATGAAAAGAATGGGCGACGAAAGACATCTTATAATTTCTATTTTTAGTTCACTATTACCTACTATTCTTCCTATTTGTTCGTAGAAGATGTTCCAATTTCATCCTTCCGATTGAAGGTGATTGTATATGGATGTGTTTTAGACTGTATGACTTATGACTTAATCTGTTTATATCTTTTTCTTTTTAGGGAATTATATTTTTTGAGGTTTGACGAAGTGATTTTTGATTTTTTTGTGCAGTTGAAGGTATTTCTTATTTAATCATAAAAGAAATGCAAAGTCAAAAAAAGCTGAACGTTAACGACCAGTGGTTGGACGTCAACCTTAAACCTTGGTTCATTTCTGTTTTGCACAGATTTAACAATTATGTCACGGTACGTAAAGTGAAACACCCTATCTACGGAAAGTTTCTTAAAAAGTCCACTAAGTTTCATGCTCATGATGACAACCAATCAGTGCGGCCAGTAGGTGTAACCATGACAAACTTGAATGCCAGACTGTGCCAATCAAAATGACAGAAAAGGAAAATATTAGAAAAGGATGTCCTCTGAAGTACACAGCCTGTCCAATGGCTCTCATCAATTTGATCCTAGTATAGTTTTTCATCAGCCAGAACAATTGGGAAACAAAGATTTGATTTATTGCTAGAGGCATTGTACCCCAATAACCGAATCACAGATTCTGTTGCTGAGAAAGAAAAGCCCTATACTCTACTTTGCAGTGAAGCTCATTCTATTTTTGGATGGTGATTGTCCTTCTAAGAGTCTTGGATGAGTTTTTTTTTCTTCTATAGCACCTTGAGAATCAATGTTATGAGGAATTGTGGCAAATTATTAATTAGGACTGATATTTTCGGCATGGAAATGCGACAGTGGAAGGAGGGTTTTCTAAAAATTAAGCAATTTTTGTGGAGAATCTGAAAGAACATGTCTGATTTCTCAAAAAGAACAGTGCACAATGCTACAAGATCTCATGAAAGTATTCATAAAGTTCCAATCACTCAAAAAAATGTTGACAAATGTAAGACTTGCTCATAGGAGATATGAAGAACATTTCTCAAAGAGTCAAACACACGAAAGAAAAGAAGAGATAAAAGGTTGAAAAAAGAATATTATCCATACAGTCCATAAACTTGAAGAGCAGAGAAAGATGTTAAAACTGAAGGCTTTACAGAAGGAAGACGCTATAAAATCAAAAATTCAAAAATGCTTTGAGAAGAAAAAGTTAACCTAAATCATCCCATTTAGAACTTTTGTGATTACAGTAGACGCTATTCACCAAATCTCTAAGCATTTTTAATTTAATTTTCTTTTGTATAAATAAAACTGTTTTCTTTTGGAAAAATAAAAAAGGAGTGCTTTGAACGGCTATGGGTAAGATAGGCTGATCTCTAAAAAAAAAATATCCTTTTTTTAAATTCATCCATGATGATTAGACCAATTTCTAAAGTAAATTTTCCATAATTTAATGTATGAACTGTGAGTAAAATAAGTCTGGGCAATAAATAATTAAATAGATATATAATACGCCCAAAATAACGAACACGCTGGTCAGGGAAATTTGCAGATTTGGGTCAGGGAAAGTCAGGGGAATCAAATTCAAAATTTTTAGTGTGAACCTGATATATATATATATACCTATATATATATATATATATATATATATATTATATATATTATATAATATATATATATAATATATTTATATATATATATATATATATATATATTATATATACTGGTGAAAGCCCATTTTTCCATGAAGAATTCACCTCTTGTTGTTATAAATGAAACGCTTGATTACCATACATCTTTATTCTTATCATATCCATAAATCCCGAAATAAAAACATAAACCTAAACAAGAAAAGAAAACCTGTAATAATAAAAACAAAGAAAATAGTATAAATCAACTGATCTTTAAAATAATAAGTTTACTAATTTTAAAATCTTGCATAACTCTTCAGTGTTAACATTTTTAAATATCTAAAATTTTTATATTATTATAATACTATATTTTTACTAATTTATTTAAACATTGATTACAATATGATTATAATTACCATTAAAATATTTCTTTAATCATCGGTTTACTTATTTTAAATGAATCTTACATCTTTAACATGTTTAGGCAAAAAATATATATAAATAAAATAACTATAAAATAATTTCATCATAATATTGCATTTTCATTTTACTATTGTTTAATGGAACGACTATATTTGAAGAAAAAGAGTACTTGTCTCACAAATTTTAAATATTTTACAATTAATTATTTATTATTATTATTATTATTATTATTATTATTATTATTATTATTATTATTATTAATTATTCTGATGCCGCCTCGTCAATATTGCATTGTTATTGTTATATATTATTGTTATTCCTTTACTATGCAGTAAGAATTTTGCCATTGGTCATCAAGTAACCATAATAACAATTATATTATAAATTATAATTAGATAGAAATCATTAATAACTTGGTTAATTAAAATTAGTTATACAATAAATGTTACTGGTAATTACCTCTGCTCCTGGACCAAAACTCTCTAACAGCCTAGCTTCACATTTTGGCTGTAAATAATTTATTTCCCTGTCTTTTATATTATTGTTAATAATTAAAAAAAAATAAAGAAAAAATTAATATAATATATATTGATATATAACCATATATATATAATTCATTATACATATATTTATATACATTCAATATATATTAATGAATTTATTATTTTTCATTTATTAAGATATAATTCCCCAATTTAAAAGAAACTGATCTTTCTAATATTATTCGGAACTTCTATATTTCACTCCTCCCTGACTTCACTGCCTAACTAATATCCTAAGTTTAAAACTTGTTATCCCAATGTCTTATCTGTCCCGACTGATCACGATCTAAGGTGGTAAGCTCTTATGAAACATTCTAAACCCTCTATCTCCAAATCTATCTCCCTCCACTTCTCTCTCTGTCTCCTCCTGTCTCTCTCTGTCTCTTTAAGGGAGTATCTAAAAAAGGGGCTTCTTAGGGGATAGTAGATGAATCATTCCTTTGGATTTCAAATGCGGGGTTCTCCTAATGGTTCTCATAGGGATCTTTTGTGGGGTCTTGCGAAAAAGCATCGAGATATACTTTATGGATCGTAAAGCGACAGAGTTAGAGTTTTAAAGCAGTAAAAAGATTTTCAATATATAAACAAGTTATGAAATATTGGTGCCAGTTGAAACAGAGCCACAACAAATAAGATTTTTTATGTGCTTATTCGACTAAAATGATTTTAAGTCTTACATTATTGCAACATTATCCCTGGCTCCCAGAATGAGACCAGGATGGTTTCTTAAAACTGCACTTAAAACATCTTAATTCAAAATCTTCAAAACTAAAATATAAATTTATTATTGAAATTTATGTTAGTTGAAGTTAAAGCTACTTTAAAATTTGAATCAAATTTTTAATCTCAATATAAATTAATCAATAAATTCATTAAAAAAAAATAAAATCAAAGTTATTAACTAATCTGTGGCAATTTGCGACAAACGTATTTATGTGTCCCTGGACACAAAATGAGGAACAGTTAAAGCTTTGGTTGATACAGGAGCGGAAGTGAATCTGATGTCATTGGACGTGGTTAAAAGACTAGGATTAAAGATAATAAAACAAAATAACATACAACTAAAAGGAGTACACGGAGATTGTGAGCCCACTTGTGGTGAGGTGTATTTGTGAAAGCGTTAATATGTAGAAACATTAAAACATATTAAAAAGCAAGCAAAGCAATGTTTGTAATTGGTTCATGTAATGAGAGAAGTGTAAGTGTAATCCATTGTTCTTTTATTTGTTGGACGGTACGACAATTACTTACAGGCGTCCCCATATTCAATAATCAAACAAGCCAACGTTCAAAGAATGGGTTTTTGTCGGTGGGTTATGATAAAAGTTTTACAAAGAAAATTAAATTATATATCTGATTTCGATTTTTCTTAACTTTATCTAAAAAATTCATATAATGGTCGCCGTCTATTACGTTAAAAATAATTAAAAGTTTTTTGGCGTTAGGGGTTATTTGGGTAGAATTATAATTAAACTTATGAAGTTATAAGATTAAACGTTAATATCAGCAATTGTTAAAATTAATCTTATTTAAAATTTACAAAAAAATTGTTTCTGATTTTTTAAATTAAAAGTCCATTTTTCAGAAGTAAAAATGCTTAGACTAATAACTGAGGTACTTAGTGAAATTTTAAATTCACTTACATATTAAGTTTTATATTATTATTGATTACACTAAAAACCAAAGCTGGAAAATTTAGAAATAAATTTTAATTAATAAGTGTTATTATTATATTTACAAATTAAAAATTAAAAAACCTTAAATTATTAATAAACATTTCTGATTGTTAATACTTATTAAGCTATATAATCAGCATTAAGGCTATATTCTTATTAAGAAACATAATATAATTAAATAAGATTATGTTAGTATAATTAGATATTATATTATATAAAAATAAAGAATTAATTTAAAGTTATCTTATACTTATACTATATATCTATAGGCCCTATTTTTTGAAGTAACTGCTATAACAAATAGCTGAATTATAACTAAAATATCAGTGATGAATTGTATCTAATACGCTCATTACTTTTATATATTTATAAGATTAATATTCTGTTGTGCGTATTTTATTTTTCTAGGTTCTGTTATTAATAATATTAAACATATAGATATACAATTGCTTTATTCGTATATTATTTTTTTATTAGTTTTTTTTTCATACTGTATTTCTCTTTAATATCAACACTGTATGTTCATAGATCATATATGTTACATATGATAATACGTGCTCTTGAGTCCAAAATATATAAAATTATTGCTTTCTTTATCGTATTTTTATTCTTAGTCTTTTTTATTTAAATAGAAGTTTGTTATCCCTTGTTGCGATTATAACACAAACAGGCTGTTTTATAGTCCGCGTGTGTATCAACAGATTATCTGACGACTCAATTTAAAATAAATTATAGTCGCCATATTGTTAATGTCATTCATTGTTCACTTATATAGATTCCAAAAGTTATCTTTTTTAAATTTCTGTAATATAACTTAAAAATTAAAAAGTAAAAAAATAAATGTAAAAATGTGTAAAGTTTTTTATATTACTTGTAGTATACACTAATATATAGTATTTTAATCCTATGATCAGTAAGTACCACTGGATAAAAATTGTATTCATATCGTTCGCTTTTACTCTTTTTATTCTCTTACTACACTTAAGAATCTATATCATATTACGACCCTTATGATGCTAGTTGCAAATTTCACCTTATGTACTCAATCGCGATTTTCGTGAGTATACTACTATTCGTAATCACCACTCTTCTACACTCAATAGATGCTCTGATGTTTCTTATTATGTATTATCCTTCTCTCTCGATGTTCACTCGACTGTTTATAATATGCTTTCTGATCTCCTTTTTCGCTTGTCATGCACTCTGGTATTCTTGTTGTTCACATGCTCTCTGTTCGCAACGACTATGATGCGATAGATTCATTAGTACGTCTGTAGGGGTTATCTGCCAGTCAGTAAGCATACGTCTAATCGACTGCAGTTTTGTGCACTATAGTCTACTTTGTTGTTATCTTCTTCGATCTTATCTTCATTTTGTCTTGGTCTTTGTATCTTCAGTCGTTACGAACTCGTTAGAACTTTCATCTTTATCTTTCAAAAGTTTTCAGATGAAAGTGGCCACCCATTCCAACCTAGTCTTCTGAAGTGATAGGAATGAAACGATTTCTAGCTTTGTCTGAAGTTATAAAAGTTATATTAGCTTTTTAATTTCAATCACTTAAAAATATTATATATGTTTTTCTCTTATTTAGTTTCTTTTCTTCTTATAATAGTTTTCTGGTGCGTTGCTTAAGTGTCGACCTACTCTACAAATCTTCATGTATTGCTTCTTCTCCTCTGATATTTACTTTTCTCGTGATAAGTAGACTCTACATGACTTCTTTATCTCTATCTTATCTTATATTCCATCTATTTAC